>CABFWB010003208.1:56483-77278 GCA_902151455.1 Timema bartmani | reverse complement strand
TAATAATAATAATAATAATAATAATAATAATAATAATAATAGTAATAATAATAAAATATTATTTAAAAAACAAAACTATGATTTGAGAATGTTCACCTTTTTTATTTATATTTTGGTGGATTTTTTTTTTAAAAAAACTAAAATTCTATCCAAATCAAAATGAAAGAGATAAGAGTTTAATATCTTAGTTAGTTTTAAAAAATATAAAAGTTTTTAAAAACATATTGATATATACTTTTTTTTAAATCAGTGATCTCAGCTTTTAAATATTATTTTAATAATATTTAAAATAATATTTAAATGATTATAAAATTTGTTTTTCCTCAAATCGTTGAAAAACAACATACTTGATCGGCCTTCCCTATTTGAAATGGTTTAGCTCTTAACTATTTTTATTATTTTACTTGTGATAAAAAAAAATGCGTATGGTCATCTTAATCATATCTCATAAATTAAATCACTGTCAATTGAATTTTTGTTGAATATTTGAGTGATATTTCTAAAAATAAATTTTGTTCAGTTTTATAAATAAACTTTCATAGGTTTTCTCTCTCAATTCTCCAAATGATACCAATAACTCGTAATATATGACGTGAAACAAAATAATATACACTGTTACAGAAATATTTTGATAAAAATGTAATATCTTAATTCACCAAAGAGCATAATAATAAATTTACCAGGTTTCACTTTAAAATATGTATTTACTAATAGCTCAGAAATTATTGATTTTTTATAAATACATACTATATAAAGTTTTTTTATATTTAATAGTAGCTACTACTACTTTTCAATGTTAGGTTATTCCGTATCTCGAAGATATACGGAGATATGAACAAAATTGGAAATATCTACTTATGTAAAGTACATTAGAGTCATTTTCCCGGTAAAAATAGCTACGCCATTTTGTTTATAATGTTAAATTGTGCCTATATACGGATTTTAATCAAATTCTTTAGAATGTATTTTGGAAAAATGTATTTTAATCTCTTCATTTCTTTCAGTAAACTCCCCTTAATTTTAGGATATCTAATACGAAAAACTCCTCGGGGGAACTTCAAGATACAGACAGACAGAAATGAATAAAAAAATTGTATTCAGTGAGTCATTAAACGTTATTATACATCGAAATATACTATTTTAAAGATCACAATATTTTATCGACCCAAAAGGTCGCAAAAAATTAAAAATCTAAGAAAATGTATATCTTCTCTATAAGTTTTATGATATATATATATATATAAAGTCTAAAATATATATTTAAAATAATATAATCCTAATATTGAAAATCTATAGTTTAGAAATCATCTAAAATTTTAAAAGATTAAAATAATAATCAACCTCAGACTGTTTTTATGGATTAAAGGAGTTAATCTTAATCATTACAATACAATTCTTACTCTCACTATGTTATTCTTATGCCTCTCTTTCTCCTCACATATTTTCTACTATAGCAATGTATATTACATTTACAAACCCTTAATTTTATTTAGCAAGTTTCCGATTCAAAATTTAATACTATTAAGATTTAAAATAAATAAAAAATACATAATTTATGTATAATATTTATAATATATAATTTTATAATATGCGTTTTCTTGTATAGTACTCATCATGAACATAAAATAATTAACTACTTGACTAACTAAATACCTCACAGCTCTCACTAACTAGTTCTGACTAACTAGATACCTCACAGCTCTCACTAACTATTTCTAACTAACTAGATACCTCTCAGCTCTCACTAACTAGTTCTAATTAACTAGATACCTCTCAGCTCTCACTAACTAGTTCTAACTAACTAGATACCTCGTAGCTCTCCTGAGACTGTATCACTAGGGTACACTCTGGAATGAGTACTACTGGGAAACTAGGGTCACTTAAATAAGATATGACTCCTAAGTGTGTGGTATGTTTATATTGCAGAACAATTTTACTAAACATATGTAAATATATAAGTTTCCGTATAGTTTTACAAATATACACAATAAAATAACCCATTTTAAATAAATATAAACAAACATTAGGATAGTACAAACAGTGCATATTATAATTAAATATAAGGATACACGCTTATAAATACAATCGATATTGCGTTGGTGACGAATATAAAACTGTTCTGTTTGTCAAATAATTGAAAGTTCAAATAAATGACGTGATGATTGATTTTTAAAATACAGTTTTAGTGCGAAATGAACATTTAAAATATTTTTATTCGATCAGTTTATCAGCAAACTTCATAAAATTGGTGTAAAGACAATATTTAACAAGTTCAGCAATTTTCCGCAATCAGCTTCAAAATGAGGATGCTTAAGCTATAATCAATCAATAAGATAATAATTGTTTATAGTAATTAGTTCTCAATATAAATTGCTGTGGCGAAGACGTATCACAATAAGATTATAAAAATTAACTGATAAGAAATACTCAACGAAATGCTTCAAAAATATGGTCAAATTCAATAAAGTATCGACGCTTAAAATTAAATTGTAGATATATTGTTAAATACTTCAGGGGAAAAAGTGAAAATAAATTATGGAAACTTTTCATAATNGTTGGTCATCTTAGAAAATAAACGGATTCTTGGTAATGATTCAATTTCTATTGATTTCCACTTTTAAAAAACAAAACGCTAAAAGTCGTCTCTTTTTTCTGCCACATATTACATTCTGGTTCTTCCTCCCCCTTCTATCCCCCTGCCCCCCCAAAAAAATATTTAACCATATAATTAAATAATGAATAAATATAAATTTGTAGTTCAACAAACAATAACAATCAACAGAACATACCATGGACAATGTTGGTTCAATCACCTGCTGGGAGGTTTTAAGCATAAATAAATGAATCTGTTATCTCATTCAATATGTTTTAAGTTCCCCGACCTTTGTTAACAAAGAAGCGTCGATGTGAAAATAATGACAGTTCCGATGTTGCAAGAAGCTTACCGAGAAATGTTCATAATTTAAATTTTATTAATATAATATAACTAGACATGAACATGAAATATTAAAACCCTTAATCATTATTACAACAATCACATGAAAGAAATAGTAAACCACCCAAATAAAAGATAAACTTTTAAACACGTGTACATATTTTTTTGTATTGCTTAGCTGAGTCGACATTTACCGGTGATAACTACAACTTTTAACTTCCCCGACTGTGCTCTCTCTAAGCCCAGTGTGTATAATTGTTTGAAAAATGCTAAACAAGTGATGATAAGTGCGCCCCTCTTGGTCAAGTGCCCCTTCGGAGTTGGTGCCCCAATTGACTCGACGCCCTGTTTTCCCAGACAGGTAGGTCCCCCCCTAAGGCTACACCCACACTGGCGGCAACAACCCGACCCAACCCGAACCGACCCGACTATGAGTCGCTCCAACATCGACCCAATTCAAATATGTTTGTTTTTTCCCGTTCAGTCTGTTGAGACTAGGTGTGGAGTAAACCACATGATTTATTTTGTTTGTTTTCATCTACTCTAGTGTACTTACTCTATATTGTTTTTAGTTTTGTGCTTCTTTTTTTTTACCTTTTGAATATGTCAAAAAATGACCAAATTTAACAAATCCTTGCTCAATACACGTTCGGAGGTTGCTTGTCATTTTCAGGTATTCTTCAATCGCTCTTAAAATACGGTCAAATGCAGTGCCGGATTAATGGGGGGGTGCGGGGGTGGGAGCTACAGGGGCTGCAGCCCTGGGGCTCCGTTGATTCAGGGGCCCCGGTCCCGGCTACTGAACAATTCTAAACGGTCTTGTGCAACTTCAAAAATTGCATTTTATGCCCTTGTTTATGTTATATTTTTTTCTATATAATTTTTGTGATTTCAGTCATATATTTTGCTGCTATGGGTGTTTATCTGTGCTGATAGGTTCCTCATTGATGTAGTTCCTCTGTTTCTCGCTAGATATCACACCTATCTGTTTTGATAAGTTGTAAGCAATAAACCCAGTTGTTGTTGCTAAATCTTCGGTGGCGTTATAATGTCTGTGAAAGAACTGTTCACCAACTATGAAAACATTTTGTGCGCCTTGGGTAATATAGCCGAGAATATTGAAGAAGAACTGGATTCCCGGTGGGAGACAAAACTTTGCAAAATAAATGGATGAAGTTTGAGTCTGTGTTTATGTGTGTTATTTGACAAGGTATTTTGGAAAGATTTGATAAAGTTAGTGCTGGCTTACGGAAACCTACCCTAGACTTGTTAACAGGCTGTAACCTTATCGAGCCACTAACCAAATTTATAGTCAATGAAAGAGCTAGTTTTGAAAGTCACGAAGAGAAAGCTAAAATACTAAGCGAAAACTTTCCAGAGGTCTTTTTTAACTTATCTGAAAGACAATCAAAGAAAAAAATATTCAGAAGATGACAATGCCAACAAAGAGACTGCTATCAAGAGATGGAAAAATTTTTGCAGGAGATGACAATGCCAACAAAGAGACTGTTATCAAGAGATGGAAAAAATTTGCAGGAGATGACAATGCCAACAAAGAGACTGCTATCAAGAGATGGAAAAAATTTGATGCAGAAACATCTTTTGTGATAATTGATAAGTTATGGAGCGGACTTAATAAATGCCACAGTCTTACAAAAAAAAATTAATCGCTATTTCAATAATCTATTGCAAAACGTCAAATATGATGGACGAAGTTTCGCTTAATAACTGTTTAAGTTTTTACAGTGAGAATCTTGATCCATCTCTAAAGGTATAAATATCACAGTTACCTGACTTTATCAAGAGCGTTGATGTAGCTAGTTGCCAAGACTTTGTTGAATATAATTACCTTTTTATGATACTAGTTTGATTGATGTTTTTCCAAATGTAATTACTGCATTTAAATTGTATTTGGTAAATTATTTAAACAACTGCTAAGCAAAGTGCTCTTTTTCAAAACTTACCTTAATTAAAAATAATTTATGATCAATAATGCTTGAACAAAGACTTAACAGTCTTACTATCATGTCATTAGAACAATCATGATATTACAAGGCGGTTGTCATTTGACGATGTTGTGCAAACGTTCGCAAATATAAAGATAAGGAAAATACACTTTAAATTGACATTTCTACTCGTATTCTATGTTTGCATTTTTGTTTGATTTAAACTATAATATTGATTTAAATTCTGTATTTTGCTCAGATTAAACATTTAAAATACATACCGGTATACCTACTCAAAATATGATATTTCAAAGATCATTTTTATTGAAACATTTACTGTGTGTTCTATAAAACCTTGGGCATCTTATGTGGCATAAGTAAATAGGGCCCCAAATTCTTTAATAGCCCCAGGGCCCAAACTTCTATGTATGTTCTCACAGCAGTAAAGACGTAGTGAGCGAAGTACATACTTCTACTCCTTTCCATATTGAACTAATGCACTTACGTCCTTTTTCCCTTACCATTCATTTTCAAACTTTAATTACTGTCACACAATAACAATAGTTCTAAATCATCATAAGAATCACTCATGTTGAAGCTCTCAGACAAGATCTCGAGTCTAAAAGGCTATTTTCATACGTGTCCAGTGTAGGCACGAAAATCGGGTCGGGTCAGGCCGGGGAGTCGGGTTGGGCGAAGGAAGGATCCAGTGTAGGTGTAGCCTAAGGCCTGAGGCCACCAATCTATTTAATAGTGAGTAACTTTGTCAATCAGTATTCAGCTGTTCTGGATGTTGACCTTATCAGTTTTGCCAACCTAGCCTTTGTTGGCTGATCCCGCCATGCTCAGTCTTGCCAACACTGCACACGCCCTTGTGTACTGATAACAGCGCCTCGCTTAGCCCGGACAACCAAGTCGAATATAAACACCACAAAACCAACAAATGAACCAATGAAAAGAAGAAAGAATGGGGCTTGAAGATGTTCCAAACTGATTACCACTGGACCCTGTTTTTTGGTCAACTTTTTGGATGATATCGTAGACAATCTGACGTAGTCCTTTCTCCATTTCGAGACAAATCCTCCCTCAGATAGTCTACTAGTTAAACTATTTAGTCTTGAAAGGAACGGGCTGTTTTTAGAAAGACATGTGAATCCAACGGGTAAGGATATGTAACATTCCTCTAGCATGTGTAACATGGGATAGCCATTTTTATAGAAATAAGGTTTTTCAATAGCCGTTGTGCCTTCAAGCAATTCTGCCACCGAGCAAAAATTGCGGTGGATTGCTACCATCTCCAAAGCTTTTGTTTCATTCGGAATGTATATTATTCTTTCTGATAATTTATTCCAAACTTCTTCGTCTATATTAAACTCATTTGAAAGGGTACTCCATTCCTCCACCGTTACGAATGTTATTATTTTCATTTCTGTGCCCAGAACGTCTTGTGCTGTATTTATATCCTGGTAGAAATGCTTTTCAGTCAGGAAGCTAGTTAGGGAACCTTGATATGCGTTGTTAATTATCAAGGTGTACATTAGACACACACAGATAAAAAATCTTTGGACAAAATATTTTGGCTTACGCTCGGTTGCCCCAGAACATAACAGTCGAAATGTTTCCAGTTCCACGTCACTTACTACGAAATGTTTGTCTTTGTCTAAGATATCGTATCGTGAAAGAGTGATCCAAATTGAAAATATGATGAAAACAAATAAAAAATATACAGCCCAACTTCCACTTGTAAATGGTAGGATGATGTTCAGGTATTCGGGAAAGGGTAGAGCTTTTGGTACAATGGCTGTAAAACACACCTTCTCGTGGGGGTATGTTGATTTGTCGATTGTGGCTTTCAGGGTAGTCAGAGAGATACCCAAAATGGCCTTTGATGACTCACTCACCATGTAGAGTAATTTCTCTCCACGTATTGGTGGGACCAAACTGAATGAAGCGTTCATCTCTACTAGCAAAGTGTTTATGACGAGTCCATCTGGCCCTTCGAAGTAAACTTGTCCCTTTGAATCAAATTTTTCCAAAACTAACGGGTGTTCATTTGTATTCTTAACATTGATAGGGGAGCCATGAATATCCATCGTTTTAGATGGAAATATTGTAAATGGATCAAAGATAACGTTTGTACTCGCATGTTGAATATTGAAAGAGGATTTAGTGATGAAAGGGTTGTAAGTAAGGATCTGCAACTCCGTGATATGATCTTGAAGAGGAGTCATACTGTGGATTTCTCTTCTTGGTGATATGTTCCGCTCACAAACCACAGCAAGGTTGAGAATGCTACGCTTATCCCAACAACCTTGGAACATCTTGACAATGGTCTCTGGTTCTTGCCTAACCGGTTCCGTGATGACCAGTAAGATGAAGGCTCGAGAGTTCCAGAAAGGAGAACTGGTAAAATCAGAGTCCACAAAGCAACGGTCAGTCACTTCTCTGGCGAAGAAGATGAAACCAACACTGTTCTCACCTGTGTCTACTCGTTTAAGTGGTGTAAAGTCATGTTCTTCCTCAATATTATAGTTATTGAACTCGTAATCGTTATCAGCAGTACTTGTCTCCGTCTCTTCTTCTTCTTCCTCCTCTTCATATTCTTCATCATCACTGTCATGGTTGAAAGTGCTCCTCCCGGTAAAATTCTCCAGAGTTAAAACTGGGACTGAGTTGTTCCTGTGGACGTGACTGAGAACATCTTCAAACAATTCTGGTTGAGTTGAGTTTATAGAAACTACGACGAGGAAATGGAGATCTCTCTTGAAGTATTCATCCACGATGCGAGTGACGACACTTTCCGATGTCTGACCATCTTTTGATCTCAGATTGTTATAGTGGATCTTCATTTCAATTCCAGGTATGGTCAGTAAGACACACAAGAATATGATGGTCCCCTAGAACAGATAAAATGACAGTATTAAACTTCAGGGTGTGTTATTTATCTTAATCGTACTTATATGACGCATAGATCCTTAGCAAGCAAAACATTTAATGGTTCCACTTTGGTGTATCTTTTATGGTAGAGCCATGGCGTAATCAGTCAAGGTAAGTCTTCTTAACTCAGGGCTTAACGAATTATAAATCTTAGTATGAACTTACTATCTAACATTTTAGGTTAGTATAGTGATAAATTTATACTATACGAAACTAATAATTAAATATATACAGTACAATATAATGAAGAGTTTGTGTGTCTGTCATCATGAGTATTGCATGATAATATCTACTGCACGCTGAGGCCTGAAATCTAAACATTAGTAACCCCTGTGAACAAACATTTACAGTACACCTTTAAACTGGAACTTTGAAATTATTGACCTGAATAATTTTAATTATTTAAAACCGAAGTGTTTGATATATACAATAAACTATTCTTCACATGCCGCCAAGATATATACTAATTTTAAATGGTGGGCTCTATAACTAATAAATTGCTTTATTGTAAGACTTATTAATACTTTTTAACTTTTATTTTTATTTATTTATTTATTTAGCACCGCGTCTTACTATCCGTTCGGGTTAAACGCTTAAGTACTAATTACACTAATGAATTAGGATTTAGGAAGGTTGAATGTAGAAGAAGTGAACCCGCATTCGCGTGGAGGGAGAGTGGAAAACCGTTTAGGAAAAACCACCCCCAGTTCACCCGACCGAGATTCGAACCTCGATCTCCCCGTCCTCGGTGGCCTAGCTCAACACGACTGGCGTGTTAGCCAACTACGCCACCGAGGTGGGTACTTTTTAACTGTTAACCTTTATCTCTTTTAAGCTACACTCTTTTTTTTTACGATTTTTTTTTAAACTTTTTATTCTTTATACCCTAAAATATGTATTTGTGAATAGGCCGAGTAACTAATGTAAAAAAAAAAGTAAAAAGGATAAAAAGTAAAAATAACTTTAAAAAGTAAAGAAGTAAATAATAAAAAAAAAGTTAAAAGGGGTAGGAAACTATGAAAGGTTGAAATATTAAAATGATACAAAATAACCAAAAGGGATTTTTAAAAAAAGGGAAAAAGGGTAGAAAGTTTAACGGGGTAAAAAAGGTAGACGTGGTAGAACGGGGGACGAAGGCTCAAAGGATGCATAGAACCAGGAGGACACCATAGGACACCATTTTCAACCATTTTTGTAACCAAATGTTCTGCCTTGTGTGTTTGTTTGTTTCTATTAAACATTTTATATTTAAATTGCTTATTAGTTATTTGATATTATTAAACACTAAAATTCCTCTTAACTAAGAAACTAAGTGATTCTTGACCCATGTTTATATGAACCTATCTTTATCTTTAGGTCGATGGGAATATGCCCCTAAAAGTTTGGCATCAATTAAAATACACCATATATATATATATATATATATATATCAACCTCGATGGTCTTGGGGTAAAGTGCTTGCCTCAGAGCCCGATGTTTGTGGGTTCAAACCCATTCAATATCGACGGATTTTTCTTGAGCAATAAAAATCCATAGAACAACTTCCTTCGGAGGGGAAGTAAACCCGTCTATTCCATGTCGATTGTGGTATGTTAAAGAATTCTGGAAGGTATGTGAAAATACCTTTACAGACAAAATTGGTAGGCTCTTTAGTGCTCACTCATCTAAATTCATGGTGGTAGGGTGGCGGATATCGTGGGATTACTACACTTTTTAAATTCTATTACATGGGATCTCTTCCAGATGGTGCGGGCAGCACTAACCAACCGAAGGTCTGAGTGAATGACCAGAACCGCATGGATGTAAATCACACATGACGACTTAAGAAGATGTATATATAATATATATGTATATATAAAATCACATAGGTGTTTATATATATTTATATATATAGTTTAAACGTACTTAATGAAAAATTAAATAAATTTTGATAATCTATTTTCAATTCTTTTAATATTATTTCAAAATGCCTGTGTGGCATAACACCAAATAATATATACTGCTAAAATACTATAGCTTATTTTTTTAGTTTATTTTAGAGGCAAGAAGAAGATACATTCAGTCTCCCTTATCACTATTCAATATTCACTTAATTTTATTAATTCTTATGATAGAATAAAATTGTGCATTTGGCAGCGGGCTACAATTTGTTAACAACTTTGAACATCAATATCTGACCTAACAGAGATAAAAACGATAAAATGTAGATTTACTCCCAATCTCTCTTTAACAGCTTTCTTATCATTTTGTTCTGTTAAATAAACTTGTGAAAAATATACGGGTTTTTTTCAGTGGTTTTATTTACAAATAAACTTTTTTTATTGCTAAAATTGGCTCTTGAAACTCAGATAATCAGCTCAGAATTACATTCAGATGTTCTAAAAATTCCCTCACACAAGGATAAATTCCTGAAATGTTCTCTCAATAAGGAGTTGGGGGTGGGGGGATGTTACACCCCCGGCAGATGGGACTTCAATCCAAACGTTTAAAAAACACACATGGATGCCCTTGGATATATTGAAACTGTGTATATTATTTTAAAATCCTCATGTTACGTAATATGAATTTTATTTGATTTTCATTGGCTAAATTTTAGACTAATTAATTATATAAACAAAAAACCGTGAGAAAATAATCTGTAATATTTTAAAAACAAATAATTAATACCTTCATATTTCCGGTTCAGTCGAAGTTATTTTGGCTGACTATTCAATGTTGCACCTTTACTTCCAAACCCAACATGGCGCTAATTTGACGCCGACTCTCGAGCATATGTAGGTCTTTATTCACACATTGCTCAACATATGCTGGTGATTATCGGCTCATTGATCAATCTGCATATAATCCTTCTTTGAAGTACTGTGGAGTTATCGTTCTGGAGGTAATTACGCCTGTGGCATGTATTATTAATTTTAAAGAACATTGAAGCGTACGAAGCCATATCTTAGCCTGGGATTTCACAAAGTTGGTAAATGTTGTCAGGGAAAATATTTAAATCTGTTTGAAGATTTCTTCTATGGAAAAATTATGTAAGAGCGTGTAAATTATGTAATAAAGGCATTCAAACTCAGGTCTTGAAAAGTAGGGTGGTGACAATAATTTATTACAGCTTACTCTTTTTTTTTAAATACAGCAAACCTAAAAATAAAGTATTCTTCAATTAAGTCAAATATCAAACTTGATACTTATATAGTAGGATTTGGCTAATTTGACATAGGTTAGTTTGAAAAATTGGATATCTCAAGCCCACCATGATTTCCTATAAAATTTATATTTAAATCAATGGTAAAAAGTAGCTTTTAATTTAATAAAATATGTGTGTTTATGTGTTGCATATTTTGAAGTTATTGATTTATTGTGTGCCAGCTACTTATATACTAATAAAAATGGTTGGTTAGAATTTTGGATTTGAATTTATGTATATATCACTTGGACTACCATTTAAAAAAATTTCTACTCTACCGTATTTTCAAATAAATACAGGTTAAAACGGTTATTTATAAATTAAAAATATTAACATTTTGTGTAACATGTTATTAGATTACATCATGCAAAATATTTCCAAACTTGCTTCGGTAAATCACTAATTGTAATACAAAATATTCGCAACTTGGGCTTGTGATATAAATTGTATTTTTATTCCAAATATTTTTGCTCTCTCATCGCTAGAAATAAATAAAGTTTATACAACAGAAATATGAATCACATCATTGTTCAACAGTTTTATTCAATTCTACTTCATAAAATTTGGTCTAAAACTGCAACACTAAATTCAGAAAATGATTTCACATCGTTATAGATATAGGAGAATCGATATATACTGAACAAATAGTCTGAAATATTAAGTATTTGCACAGTAGTCATTAAATACAGAAAACTTGACAGTTACTTTGAATGTATTTTCTGATAGTTTCAAGTAGGTTTAGTCTACTACTCTATTTATTTTATTGGCATCTCAGTGAGACTAAAACTCGTGACCCTTTCTCATGAAATCCATACAACTCCAAACAATGTGTCAGTGGGTCGAGGGACCTACGTGGTGTACTAGTGCCTGGAACCAGTTAGGATTCGGTTCCTGCTCGTCAATAGCTCAATCTGCTCCAGCGGCCTTTTTTTTATATAGCTCGGTCTCGAGTAATACACTCTGTTACAAACAAATATAAAACCTCCTTTTAACGGTTCTTCACTTAGTAGCTCACAGCACGAACCCACTAAGATACTGATGAAGCTATCTCCTGCACCTACTAGCGATGTCGATCATTCCAAACAACATAAATGTTTTATGGGGGAAAAAAAAGCACCTTTATGATTTCGACAACGATTCTTAAATGGTTTGTTTATAATACACACTCACCCGATATGTTTGAAGTGTTCTATAATGCATGAAAACAGAGCATACCAACCATTGCGTGTACATTTTTTTTTCTGTATAAACCTTAACTCCAAACTGAAATCATGATCAAATAAAAAAAAACTATTTTAAAATAATAGTAGCTGCCGTCCTCATCTTGAAAAAAATTATATTTAACTTTTCTATTAGCTAAGAAATTAAAAACAGATAAAAAGAGAGAGAGAGAGGATAAAAAACAATGAAAGCCGGTAAAGTGTGAAATATCGTGAAAACCGTCAATTGGTCATGGCTTCCATCGCCCGAGTAAACCACCAACCATTTGTTATTGTCTGTTTTATTTGATTCAGATCACAAAGAAGGATTTTTTTTTTAAATACGTGGACATACTGTGTTGGCTATGTTCGACCCACGGTCTGTCTGTCCGTGGTTAGAATGCACGGTAAGATTGGATTCCCTTCATGTTTTTTTCTTTTTTTCTGTTCCGGAATGTCCCGTTCTCACGTTGAATGTTTTTGATCCATCTAGGAAACACCCCCACCTAGATCTGAACAGATGACCGACCACCCCGGGTATAAATACCCGGTCAGTTTCTCAGATCAGTACCAGTCGCCCTTCCAGGCTCTTCTCTCTTGTAGCAACTCAAGTGTTTTGGAGCTTCGCCGCCGGTAAGTTGACTAAACGACATTGCCTTCTTGAAGACTTCAAAGATATTTTGCGAAGCGGGTTGCATCTTAAAGCTTGATTCACACGTTCACCGTGAAATAAAAAACAGAATCTGCTAGAGTAGCGCAGGACTCACACACTGTATGTTGACCCATGATGCATTGAAAAGCTAACCTAAAACAGTTGATTATCAACATATTCTATTTCCTAGCAGATATACATATATTTTAGAGAATTCTCTCGATGGATATTTTCAAATCATAGCACTGTGTTGTGGCACAATCCAATACATCAATACACACGCTTTACATTAACGAGTTATTTCAAATCTCCTCACAACGGCCAATGAAGCGGTCTGATAACTTCTGTCCATACAGTGCATGCGTTGTCAAATGCGCATGCGCACTGATTTGAGATGGTTGGTTCTGAGATTTGATTGGTTCTCCTGTGCCGAACATTTCAAGCAGAGCGGTCAAAGTAGAGTTGAGTTGAACTTCAGCAAAACAGCTCGTGCTGATAGAGCGGAAATCTTGTGATTGACCTAGAGCCGTCACGTGATCACATTCCTGTTCTGCGCTTGTTTTTCGGTGAAAGTGTAAATATACAATAACTTGACTCACCTAAGCACTCCTAAGCGCTAGCATACTTAGACACAAATGTACTAAACAGACAGAGAGGGAGGAAAATTAGCAGTCACCCTGTAAGGGTTCTTGTTTATTTACTTAAAACACTCCCCCTCTTCCTCTGACGAGCTTACACACTCACTATAATAAGTATTATTATTATTTTAGCACCGCGTCTGACTACCCGTTCGTGTTATAAGCTTATGTACTCATTACGCTAATGGATTTATGAATTATGAAGGCTATATTTAGAAGAAGTGTACCAGTATTTGCGTGGAGGGAGATCGATAAAAACCATTTCGGAAAAAACCACCCTCAGTACACCCAACCGAGATTCGAGCCTCAATCTCTCCGTCATTGGTAGTCCAGTGTATTGTGAGAGTAGCGCTTTAGACCATGCGGTCACTAAAGCGGGGTCCAATATGAGTTAAGTTAGTTTGTAGGACGAGTTTTGATATGATCTTAACGTGTTAAATCTGCTAGAGAGCCAAATATCACGAGGGTTGTTGACTACATAATAGGACGGGATAAGTATGAGAAGGGTAGTTAAGAGAAAATTGAACATTTATTGGTTACTGGAAGGAGTTAAAACCACACCCATATGTTTCAGTAGGGATTCGAACTAAAAGTTAATATATACCATATAAGAATCGTATTTCGACCCCTTTTTAAAGCAATCTCATACTGAGCCAACTCTACAGGTAAAATTAGAAATTACATTTATATAAAAAAAGTTTGCGTTTAAAAAAACCTCCTAGTCGTCGGTTAACTTCCTCGTTCCTTCGAGTGAAGAAATTGTTTGAAACGGTTAATTACTTTCCTTTTCTCTCGGACGTGATCTATGACGAGTTCTAGGGCGAACAGAGACAGACAGACATTGTGATCGGTCGATGCTTTTTCTTGGCGGGTGGCCAAGTTTTTTTATTTGAAGCACATAACGTGCACTTTCTGAACCGACCGATTATATCAGCACATGATAATTTCTATGAACGAGAGCTAAAGCGTCTTCCAATGTTGTCTGTTAAAGATTTTTCACATATCTTCATAATTATTCTACACGCCACAATCGACATGGGACCGATGGATTTACTTACCATCCGAAGGAAGTCGTGCTACGGATTTATATCGCTCGAGAAAAATCCGTCAACCCCAGCTGGGTTTGAACCTAGGAACATCGGGTCCTGAGACAAACACCTTACCCCAAGACCATCTAGGTGGTCTTGATATTAGCTCTGATTACACTTCTTGGAGTTAACTGAAGACGATGATAATGAATAAAACTGTTCGGTTAAAGAATGTAAATACTAAACAAACCTATATTCTTGGTTGAGTGGCTCAGGGCAAACTGCTCTAGGCTCTGGTTCTAATCCAGACGATGTCTACAAATACTACTATTTTCCAAAATGTGTTTTTCTATTCAAGAAAAATATTAGACTCTGTATCTTCACTGTAATCAGTCTTATCATCCTGTTCACTTGAACTATCTATTTTAACGAGTTAATTTAATTCAAATGTTATGTTTGGGTATAATTATATTTTTGGAGTGTACTGTACATGTAATACATAATCTGAAGGTAATTGAAATGAAAGCTCCAGTTTGAAGGGAATATCAACAAACTTGACAAGTTGTTCATAAAAGTGCAGGGCACATATTTTACGACTCGACAATGGAATATTGCAATAATTGACCCATGTCTGGATGTGATTGCAGACCCTCTCAGCTTAATCTAGACCTCCCAGAAACACCTAACGATATGAAGGTCCAATTCGCCATCCTCGTCATCTGCTTTGGTAAGTGTTCTATTATCCTCTGCTCTGGTAAGTCCTCTCCCATCTCCCACAGCAAGTATTCTTTCTGGTAAGTCCTCTCCTGCCTTCCACAGCAACTATTTTGCTCTGGTAAGTTATATCCCATCCTCCATGGTAAGACCTCTTCCATCTTCCACGTGGTAAGTCCTCTCCTGTTCTCCATGGTTAGTATTATATTTGATAAGTCCTCTCCTTTCCTCCATGGTAAGTATTATATTTGGTAAGACCTCTCCTTGAGCTATGTGTTGTTGTTGTGAAGGTGTGGCAATGGCCGAGTCCGAGAGCTCAGAGGCCAGGGTCAAGAGAGGTCACCACGACGAGGAATACGACGAGGGTGCAGGTTTCGGTGACTCAGCCTCCGCCTCTAAGAAGTACAGCAGCTTCGGCGGCGGTTACGGCGGCGGCCACCACGGAGGTGGTGGCGGCGGCTCTGGTGCGGGAGTAGATGGAGGTCACCACGGCGTCAGCCACCATCAGGGTATCGGGTACAGCCTCGGCAGTGGTTTGGTGTCCATAGCCAACAGCGCAGTGGACCAGGCCAACAACGCCATTGGTCAGCAGCATGAGTCCGGCGCGCAGGCCGCCTACCAGGCCAAGAACAGTCTGGCGCAGAACGCTGCCGCCGCAGCCGCCACGGCGCAGGCCGCCCTCACGGGCAAGCAGGTGATAGTCGCGACGCTCGAGCAGCAGGTCCGTGACCTCCACGCGCAGGTCGAGTCCGAGGCGACGCAGCTGGAGCAAGCGACGCGCGCAGCCACCGCCGCGCAGCAGTCTTCGCAGAAAGCGCAGCACCAGGTCCGCGCCCTCACGGCAGCCCTCAACTCGGCGCAGGCCAATGCCGACCAGGCCGCTCAGGCGGCGGCCGAGGCATCTAACGAGCTGTCGTCACAGAGCAGCATGTTGGCGCAGGCCAAGCAGCGTCTGTACAGCGCGTCAGAGCAGCTGGGGGTGGCGCGCGCTGACCTCGATGCCACACAGCACGCCGCTCTGAGGGCGGCCGCCGCAGCAGCGACGGCACAAGCCAACGCCAACAAGCACGCGGGTGGTTCTCACGGCGTCCACGGTGGGTTCGACGGTGGGTTCGGAGGTGGGTTCGGTGGGTTCGGAGGCCACCACCACTAGTATCTGCTCCTGGAGTTAGGCTTCTGTGTCCTTGTACGGGGCTCCTCGTCAGAACAGTTGTAGTCGGATGGCCGCCCTCATTTGTTGACGGCTCAACCGAAGTTCCGCTGCGAGGAGCCCTTCAACATAATGATAATAGTAGTAGTTTAAATTTGGAAAAAGTTTCCATGACCGTGTTGAGGTGAATACTGTGCCCATCTGTGTCTCATATTTTCCAATTTAAAGTATTATTTTTTTACAGATATATTTACCATATTTTATAAGTGATTTTTGTACCAATAGCTAACTTGCGCTTTAGTCCAAGGTTTTATTCTGTTAAAACTCTTATTTATATTAAAATTATGCTTGTTGCCATATAACTGCTCTATGTTATTATCCTGTGACCTTCCTGCAAAGAAATCAAAATGGTGGAAACAACGTGGTTGAAACAAGTCGAGTAGATAAATTCACCTAACGAAAAGAACATGGTGTTCATTTTTCTGTAAACTGTTAAAATATCGAGATAATCTTAGAAAACAATCATAAAGATTTTCTAATCACAGTACATTATAGTTTGGAACAAAATTCTCAAAAAATCTGTCATAAGTGAACTATTCTTAAATGAAACTATATTAGAATATTAAGTAAGACCTTTACAATTTTTATTTATTAAGAAATATATCCCATTTGAACCAAAATCGTTCGGGCCATTTTCAAAAATTTCCACAAATCATCAGTCATCATCAT
Organism: Timema bartmani; assembly: GCA_902151455.1. Taxonomy (NCBI): domain Eukaryota; kingdom Metazoa; phylum Arthropoda; class Insecta; order Phasmatodea; family Timematidae; genus Timema; species Timema bartmani. The sequence continues at coordinate 60,166 of CABFWB010003208.1, read as the reverse complement.
TATCATCAACAACAGTTTTCAGCCTGTGGCTAGGAGATCTTACCGTCATCAGCCATCTACTGCGAGAGTGACGCCTTAGACCATTCGGCGACCGAAGTTTCTGGGCACGGGAACTAAAGCGTCAGTCTCGTTTTGTCTGCTTTCCTGGGGACTTTGAGGTCAGGACTATACTCACGTCTGCGTTTATTTTTTTTATTGTAAATAATTTCATTCTCTCCCTCCACGTGAATGAGGCTACGTTTCTTCTAAATTCTACCTTCCTCATCATTATCCCATTTAGTGCAAGTATCCGTATAGCCCAGGTGGGTAGTAAGACACAAAGGCACTTACTATCATAATCATCATCAAGATCATAACACCCGATTTGGTGGCCACATGGTCTAAGGCGCCACTCTCGCAGTAGACTAGACTGCCGATGACGGGAATATCGTGGTTAGAATCTCGGTAGTGTGTACTGAGGGTGGTTTTTCCAGAATTATTTTCCACTCTCTCTCTCTGTGCAAATGCGGGTACACTTCCAATAAATATAATCTCCCTCGTCCCTAAAAACCACCAACATAGTAGATAAGCGTATATTCCGAACGGGTATTAATACGCACTGGTAAAGGCAAACCCGAGTGAACCCAGGAACATTGGGACCTGAAGCGAGCATTTTACCCCAAGACCACCATAAAGTAATTTATTCCGTTCAGAAATCTTACGAGATTATAGAAAGAGAGAGAAAGTCTGTGCGGTGCGCCGTACCATTTATTTAATAAGTGTATTAGGTAAGTTTTCTAAACATACCATTATTTTACTATTTGTATTTTGATGATAACTGGGCTAATGAATCATTGTTTTTAAATTTTGAATCATAGAGATTTATTGAAACTTTTGTTACATTAATTTAGTGGAAACGGCATATCCTTACTTTCGAGATAGGTCTTATTGCCATCTCTATTCACCCTCCCGTTCCTGATCTATTAGTTCAGACTGTTTATCAAGCCTTTTTCCCCGCACGTTGTCACCCTAACGAACCTTGTGACCTTGAAAATATGGGTGCGGAGGAAACAGCTTATCTAAATAAACGTGGTCTAAAAAAGAAGGAAGAAGCGTGCGTGAAACATAGACATGTTATAGAGCTTCTTACGGGCACTTGGACTAGACGTCAAGCCGGTCAAGTTGACTGTCGGGCATGGGCAAGTTGGGGTTCGAATCCCTGTATGGGTGATTGTTTTCCCCCTAAAGCGTTTCCTACTCTCTCGCTCTCTAGACAAACGTGGGTACACTGCGAAATTTTACCTTTCTCATCCCTACCCCAAGTGTAAACATGATTATAGCCGCTTCGGTGGCCACGTGATCTAACGCGCTACTCTCGTGTTAGACTAGACTACTGATGATGGAGAGATTGGGGTTCTAATCTCGATCGGGTGTACTGAGGGTGGTTTTTCCAAAATGGTTTTCCACTCTCCCTCTACGCAAATTCAGGTACATTTGCTCTAAATATTAACTTTCCTAGTCTCTAAAACCATTAGCGTGATTATTAAATAAGCGTACTACCCGAATGGGTATTAATATGTGGCTCACAAAAAAAAATCTCATTTACTGCAACTTAGCTACAATTTATTTATTTCAATGTTTAAATGATCACCCTGTATAGTATTCATTTTTTACCTACTTACAGTATTAACAGTTGTTTGCCATTTCGGAAACGCGTCTAGGCCTTCTATCTTATTTATTCCTAATGCATTTATTTTAAAGAGTTTTTAATCCCACACGTTTCATTTATTGGTCTCTGTTTCCATATTACAGGCTGTCCGAAAGTTATATTTACAAATCTTATACGAAATGGAATACCCACTAACACATAGAACTACTAATAAAGGAAATAAAGACACACAAAACCCAAAGATGTATTCTCTCAAAGCATAGAAGTTAAAAAAAACCATTTCATTAGTGCTTTAAAAAGTACCCAAGGAATAGTAAAAATTGTGTAATTGTAAAGATAATTTTATGGCAATCTGTGTATTAAAATTTAAATGAAAATATTAATCTTCACCGGAGAAAAGTCGAAATTATTTGACTCGGAAAATTCGCACTATCAATATGAGCGAATCGTTTTTATTTAAAGAGTAATTTTGAAAGAAATTGGTGTAGACTTAGAATAACAGAGGATGATGCTTGATTGAAAATTTTGCGAAACGTGAGAATTAGTCCTTATATTCTCGAAACGTGATTGATCTCAAGCCCCTAATTATCTGTCCCAACAGAAGAAACCAACGTTGTTTGTTTTGAATCCATTTTGGGCCATAGTGTAATCAGTCAAGGTAAGACTGCTACCTTGCTTGGTTCCATTATGGTACAGTTAATAATATAGGGTCATAGTGTAATCAGTCAAGGTAAGACTGCTACCTTGCTTGGTTATACTATGGTATAACTTATAAGATAGGGCCATAGTGTAATCAGTCGCGGTAGAGTCTGGATTAACTTTAAAAAAAACTTGATTTTTGGAATTGGTGGAAATTCCCCTGATAAGTGCAATCAATGTGGCCTTTAACTCCAAAAATTAAGAAGATTGACAAAAAAGAATATAGAACTTAAAATACTATAAAAGTTTATTTCATTAAAAATAAAATGTAACAAAAATTCTATTTTAAAAAAATGTATAGGTCTTTGCTAAAAAAAAAATGTTCATTTTCCCCGGCACTCTGATCATATGACTATGGGAATAAAAAAAGAGTTGGTCACGTGACTAGTGACGTCACATATCGCACGCAGTCTTTTTTTTTCTTATGTCTCGTCTTTATTCCTCGTGGTGCGTGGTGCGTGGTGCGTGGTGTACCGAGGTCGGATATTTTAGGTCGGCCGCTGGTCTGTATACGCCATTCACGACCTAAGTTTACTTGGATGACAGCTCAAAAAGTAACTAGAAAATAGTCCCTAAAATATCACTACGCCAACAGCTGATATCTGTCACTGTCACTTGGGACAGCTGATTTGAAAACATATGGTTATGTAGAGGAATGTGATAGTTAACCACAGTAATTTAGGCCAATATTATGCCTCAAAGAATTTTGAAATTGAAATTTTTGAATGACTAAGCTGAAAGAAAACACTAGAAACCGATTATTATATATTAATATATATATATTATAATCTGAAAGAAAACATTTTAAAGTGATATGTATAATCTGAAAGAAAAACATTTTAAAATGATTAGTATAGCTGAAAGAAAAACACTTTAAACCGATTTGTGTAATTAGAAAGAAATACACTTTATCCTTATTAGTATGGCTGAAAGAAAAACGAAAAACACTTTAAACTGATTAGTATAAGATGAAAAAAAGAATTATTACTAAGTTTAATACACATTTAGCTCCTAAATAAATTAGACCTATATCTTATAGTCATTGCACAAATTAATTTTTATGCGCCATACGGCTGTTGCCCGACTAAGAATATCCAAATTGACAGAATCGTCAATCTAGGTTATCTTAGAAAGGGCTGATTTTGCTTTGTGAGTTACAGGCAGCAGTCGCTAGCCCTTATCCTCATGAGATGAGGGTGAAACAATGAATGGGTGAAACCGTTGAATGATGCTGCAATAAAATACAATAATATAAATTAATACCCTGTGAGTGGAATAATGGTGATTGTGAATGATGTCCCTGTGCCTAAGTTGTTGTTTGGAAGGATTTTTTTTT
>CABFWB010003208.1:30306-43330 GCA_902151455.1 Timema bartmani | reverse complement strand
CCTCCCCCACGGCAGAACATAGATATCAGGTCAGTGACTAACCTAACCTAACTTAACTTAGCCTAGCCTACCAACATTCCTTCATACTAGTAGTTCTGAAACAGGACAGATAAAAAAATAAACGTCATGAACGTCCTCTTAATGACCTCCAGTTGCAAGTAGCAAGGCTTTGACCCGCCGACGGGCGCGAGCACTTACGTTTTATTTTAGGCGGGCGCGAACGCCCAAGTTTTTTGAAAGGGCGCTCGCTACCAATACGGGCGGCGCAAACAACACGCTCTCCCACAATCTACATGATTGTGACTCTTTTCTGGCTCTTAATAGTTTGGTTAATATTGCTTCAGTTACTATCCAAGTAACCTTTTAATCCTATATTATTACTACTCTCCACGTAGATCTAAATTAGAGATTGAATTACAGACCTTTGTTTTTATATAACCACGTCTTACTACTCGTTCGGTTTATACGCTTAAGTAATAGCTATGTTAATGGTTTTATAGTGATTGGGAAGGATATATTTTAAGTAAGTGTACCCGAATTTGCGTGGAAAGCCATTTTGGAAAAAACCCATGATCAGCACACCTGACCAAGACTCGAACCTCGATCTCCCCATCATCAGCAATCTAGTTTACTGCGATAGTAGCGCGTTAGACCATCTGGCCACCGAAGCATGTATCAGATTGTTGACGTCTTCACTGACAGTTACTTATAAAAATATAACTTATTCTGGTTTGTGTGTGTCTTTAAACTTTTGTGGAGAAAGTTATGTTTTTTATATTTTTTAGGCATAAACTCCTTCCTTAAAGACTGTTATATTTATATATTTGTTTAGGCATAATAACCTCCCCCAGCAAATGTTAGACTTGTATAATTTGCAGGCCTAATAAAAACCCCCTTATTTCCACGTTGATCTCCCCGGGCATTGAACGCGAGATTCATGATAATATTTCTTGCAGGAGCGGAGATCAACTTCTCGAGACACTGATCTTAAACTGTGAGTACAGTCACATACAACACACTATAGAGACCTCCCGTATAGGAGATGATGATATTAGCGTTCATTGCACGTCAGATTTTGATCTGACCGAGACTCGAACACGTCTATCCGTTAGTCAAAGGACGAATCCTCGACCACGGCTAAGGTTTAATTTGAATAAAAATTGCATTAAATATGTGTAAATAAATATAGCCTCAAGATTCCTCACCTCTGGCTTTCTCATACTCTCCTCACTAACTTGGGTGCATTTTTTTTAAAACGACTCTTTGTTAGGTGTTACGATTTAAAAAAATAAAAAAAGTACCTAAAACAAACGGTAAAAAGCTTTTTATGCTCTTGTAATTTTTTCTTTCAACATATTTATTAATTTGGAGGAGTTTGTTTACAATTTATTACTCGAGTACATGAACACACGAATTACAAACTAACTGAATTATAGAACACACAACAACCAGTGCCTTGCCCATATGTTCATTAGTGGAAAAAAGGGGAGACTCCATTTTCACAGATGATGCATTTTTCAGTCGCTTGGAATCGAACCCGAAACATAAATCTCAATGGTAAGACGTACTACCACTTGAGCTAAGGTGTCAATCTAAAGGCCTCCACCATGGTTCGGATCCAACGTTAAACTGTAGGTCCTCCATTTCATCTCACAATCACCCTACCATTACACTTTAGCGTAAGTGCGTATAACCCGAACAGGTAGTAAGACGCGGTGCTAATAATAGTAATAATAATAGTAATAATAATATTAATAGTAATAAATTAATAATAATAATATATTAGTTTTATTTTATCAACACGTCTTACTAACTGTTCAGGTTATACGCATAGTGATAATTACTTTAATAGGATTGGGATGAAAAAGAAAGCATTTTATAAGTAATCTAACCAGCATTTGCATAGAAGGAGAGTGGGAAACCATTTATGAATAACCACCCTTAGTAGACCCGACAAGTATTCGAACTCCGTTCTCCTCATCTTCAGTAGGCCAGTCAAAAACGAGAGTGCCGTCTTAGACAAGTCAGCCACTAATGTAGGTAGTCCATAGATAAACTGTTTGTTATTTTCTGTCACAGTTCAGCGCCCGAGGGTGTCGGTGATGCAGCCGTGAAGGTGTTCTACAGAAGGGAGGGCGTTGCTAACATCCACGGTCCGATGTATGAGGTGAAACTGTCCCTCCTCATCTTCCTCAGGAACCTCAACAGGGGAGCCATCTTCGATCTGTGTACGAACCTTCACGAAGCGGGTGCGGTCGATGACGTCGTCTACAAGAGCGTGACGAACCAGGTCGGCGGGGACGAGGTTGAGGACATTGTGTTCCTTCAGTTGAAACATAGAGACGTGGACAAGGATAAGCCCATGTACTTACTGAAGAGTGATGACAGTTTCGGGGTCATGAAATACTTCCTGTCCTACTGTGAAATCGAAAGACAGATGTCGGAAGAAACGGATCATCCGATCTTTAGCGGCAAGCTAGAGAACTGCGTGTTTGTGATGTTCACGAATGGTATGCTTGAAGCTGATTTCTTGGGTAAGGTCAGCAACATAAACACTAGTTTAGTTAGATCGAGTGAAATGTTTCTTACCGGAGGAAATGTGTACACAATCAGCAAAGCAGCACTAAAAGATTTAGAAAACTATAACAAGCTATTTATAAATATGTCCTCTTATTTAATTGGCGATGATGACGTCGGGGAGGCTGAAGATATTTCAAGCTGTACTGACAAATATGTAGAGGAGATAGATTTTTGTAAAAAAGTTGCACAATTTTTTTATGAAGAGGGAAACGTAAATCTTTGCGACTCAATAAAAACGAAAGATCTATCCACGAATATTATTACCGTGAAATCCCTCGCTGAAAAGGTCACATATTTTAGCAATAAACTGGAAAATTTAAATCCCTGTGGTTCAATCGACACGAAAAAATTTGATGCGAATTTCAAACAAAAGCCCAAAGAAACTATCGTTAAAATCATAAATGAGATTAAAAATTTGGATATTTTAAAATTCAGGCGATTTTCAAGTTCCTTTTTTTTTTTCTGCGAGCAGAGTAAAGAGGCCGAACTCGACGAGCGTATCAAAGAAGAAATCAGAATAGCTCTTAGGACTACTCAGAACGAAGGAGACGTGGAAAATATATTTAATAAACTTTTGAAAAGAATCACGAAATGGAGTGAAAAGCAAGGTATCGTGTCCTATTTGGACAACTGCAGCAACTTCTGGCCAAGATTTGTGAGAAAGGTCCAAATGAAGAGGTTGAACGCTCAATCCGTTTATCTGAAAAACTTGACTATTAAGTTCGAGGAGGATAAAATAAAAACATTATCAGAAAGAACCTTGAGCAATCCTGGTGCGATGTGTGTCGTTTCGGAGAAAGGTTCGCTCACCATCAGTTGCTTGAAAATATACACGATATTAAGTGAATCTGACACCAAGGACTGCGTGTTTGTTGACTCAAAGTGGCTGATGGTCAACTTGGATTACATATTGTCAATCTGGGCAGGAGTCTGGTGTACCACTTTAATCATCCTCTGCAATGACCATATTCCTACCAAGGACGTTTTGGAAGAGATTAAGAGAGTTTTGCGAAGTAATTCCGCCGCTAGAATTGTGTTTGTATGCTCAAAAGATGACACTTTACCTAAAACATTTGGTAAGAATTGTGTGTTCCTTGATGAAGTTTATTTCAGTCAACTCACAGTTGGTTCACAGGATAGTGTGTTGGGAAAGAAGGTTACATTTCAAGGTCATGACGTGAGCATCAAGTCTGTTATCGGCACGAATTCTCCTGATAAGTATTTAAAAGGTGCTGTTTTACAAGATCTAATTTGCGATAGCTATTTTAAAATAGGAGAAGATTTATTAAATGATGACAGCTATTATATACCCAGAAGTTTAATTCAGACAAATTATTTAAAGAAATCCATACTAAAATGGTTTAAAACAAATGAGGTGTTTGCAATCAGTAATATCACTGAGAAACAACTTCAAAAGTTTGTGTCGCCTAATGTCGTCCTATTCAAATTTGAAGGAAAGCACTTAGTTAATATTCAACTAAAAATAAAAGTAAATAATAAGGCCAACTTTGGAGAACAGGATGAATTGGCTAGCAATAAAATTAGTGACAACCTACATCGTGTGCAAAAGGATGCACCAAACGTAGGAAAGATCGTCATACTAGATCATGGTAAGGAAAGGGAGCAGTTTCAACATCTGTATACGCAATTCTCTAAAGACCATAAAGTCCACTGGTTGCACTTAGATCGAGACAGCTTGAATTGGAAAAAGAGTAGTAATGACATATCAACTATTAAGAAATATATCAACAATGAAAGTTCAGAAACGCAGGTGGAAATTGTCAACAGCTTGGAGGACAATTTGGTCCTGGTGATAGCAGAGCCAGGAATGGGTAAGACCAGTTTATTAAAACACGTGGCAGCTGAAACAAAGTTAAGTGACCCAAGCAAATTGGTTTTGTATATCAATTTGAATGATAATGATAAAACAGATTTTTTAGACGAAATAGAACAAAGTGATATAGACGCTTCCACTACCAAAGAATTCATATTCGGTTCGTCTAAAGATAAGGAAGATAACTCAAAAGGTCAACTTTTGGAGTATTTTTTCGGTGATTTTCACAACACGATTATTCTGATGGATTCTTTTGATGAAATCAGTCCTGACTATTCAGATAAGGTATGTGCACTTATCTATGAGATTAGAAAAAGTGGTGTGGAAACGCTATGGGTGACGTCGCGTCCAAGTATGAACAACTATTTAGAAGACGAACTGTCGGTGTTGTCGTACAAAATGAAACCATTCAGCAAAGATGATCAGCGGAAGTTTCTGAAGACATACTGGACCCTACTTGTGCCAAGCATCGAACAGGATCGTTTGGAAGTATTCATTGAAGAGCTCCTTGGTCGGTGTACGCAGTCACTTAACGACGCTAGGAATAATTTCTGTGGAATTCCTTTGCAGACAAAAATGTTGGCTGACAGTTTCAAACAAAATTTGATAGATTACAACGATACGAAGAATTTTAATATCCCCAGAAAGATTGATTTGCACGAACTATTTGATACATTTATTATGATAAAATGTGAAGATTACTGTGAAAAACTAAAATTGGTTGATTCTAAAGTTGCTGTCAAACGAATTAAGAAACGTATGTATAAAGAGTTTGTTTCGAATCATAAAGCATGTGCCGCGCTCTATTTGTTCCATAAGGATGATATTTTATTGATAAGTAAAGAATGCAAGTGTTATATAGAAGAGACTGCGCGGGATTATATCCAAGTTTTTGAGAAGGAGGGGGGAAATACAGGTATAATCGACAAAATCGTTGATGGAAAAGTACACTTTGTCCACAGATCATATGCAGAGTACTTCTTTGCCGATTGGCTTTGTGAAAATTATGAGAAATGCTTATATTTCATTCATAAAAAGCTATTTGAACCTAATTACGAGGTCTGTTTTGACATTTTTAACCAAAAAATTGTTATTGACAGACCGTTACATAATGCAGTTTTTCAAAATAATTTAAAAGAAGTAGAACTCTTGATTTTTAATGGAGAATTGATTAGTTCTAAAGACAAACTTGGAAGAACCCCACTCCATTTGGCTGCATGTTTCAATAGCCCTGACATAGCAAAGGCTCTTTTAGATGCAGAGTCAGAGGTCAGTTGCATTGACAAGTTAGGTTGCAAACCCATACAGTATGGGGATATGACATTATCATGGGGTGTGGTGGAAATTATTCTAGCAAAAGAAAGTTGTACACAAAATTTGGTGCGAATTGGAGAATATGTTTCAGATCCTTTGGGAAAATATCAGATAGGGGCCTTGTTTGTGAAGGATGGCTATACCAATCTTACTAGTTTTCTACTTTGTAATGGCTACAATGTAAACGCTTCTGTAGATAATATTGGTTCTTCATTGTTACATCTTGCAGCAGATTATGGTCATTTAAATATCGTTAAATGTTTGGTAGACAAAGGAGCTGATATTAACCAACCGAATAGAGATGGTTTCAACCCTCTTCAGGTTGCCACAAGAAGTGGCCATTTGGAAGTGGTGCATTTCTTAGTGGGACTTAAACAAAACTTCAAAGAAAGCTTGGGCGAACATATAATACTTCTTGTTGCATCTGAGAATGGGCACATAAATATAGTTAACTATTTATTAGACTTGATTGATGTAAACACCGTAGACAGTGAGGGATGCACAGCTTTGCATGCGGCAGTTCGTGGCGGTCAACTGGAAGTCGTCCAACTATTGGTTAAGAGAAATGCTCATATAAACTGTAAAGATGTCCACGGGTATACTGCGTTAAAATACTGTGTGCGAAATGGAAGACTAGATGTACTAGAATTTTTGGTTAAAAATAATGGAGATATAAATCTGTCAGATGAAAATCAAGTGAACCTTTTACACCATGCTGCAAGAGCTGGGCAACTCGAGAATGTTAAGTATTTGTTAAGATTTGGCATAGACATCAACAGTCGTGATAGAGTAGGTTTTACCGCGTTGCACCACGCCATAAGAAATTCAAACTTACATATTGTAACGTACTTAACTGAAGCCAAAGCCGATGTGAACTTACCTGACAATTCAGGTCAGAGTCCTCTGAGTGAAGCAGCTAAGTATGGCAAACTAGACATTGTGAAATACTTGTTTCATAACGGCGCCAAGGTTAGTATGACGGACAACGTTGGCTGCGACGTTTTTCTGCATGCCACTCGAAATGGACGTCTAAATGTTGTAAAATATTTATTTAAAATGAATGCTAATACTTGCGCTGTTGATAAACATGGACTAGGAGGACTTCATTTTGCTTCTATTAACGGTAGTCCCGAGGTTGTTAAATATTTGGTTGTCAAAGCATTTGATGTGAAGGCGTCAGATAAAAACGGTATCCAAGCATTACACTACGCCGCACAGTATGGTAGATTAATTATTGTCAAATGTCTCCTTGAAGCTGGTGCTGATATTAATGCATTAGACAATGATGGACGTAACGTATTGATTCATGCATCGTTGAGAGTGCAGTCTAGAACTGTCAGATTTTTTATTCTTGAAGGGGTCGACGTAAACGTACGAGATAACCAAGGATTTGATTCACTTTATCACGTTGTGAAAAATGGCCAGCTAAATCTTGTTCGATTCCTGGTAGGAAAAGGAGCCGTTATTGATAAAGTTTACAGAGAAGGTAACACAATCGTCCACATTGCCACAGAAAATAATCACCTTGATGTACTTGAATATTTGGTTGATATAAAGAAAGTTGACATACACGCAACAAATATCCGTGCGGAAACAGCACTAAACATTGCGATTAATAAATCTTATTTAAATATATCTCAGTTTTTGGCGGGGAAAGGAGGTCAACCAACCACATTACCTATTTGTTCAAATGCTGAAAGGAGCATAAAATCAGAACATATACCTTCTATTCAAGACAACACTAAGCCAATAATTGGTCATGTATTGCCACAACTATGCCAATCTGTGCGAAATAAAAGACTCGATACATTCAAAGACTTGCTTAAGGATGGAGGTGACATCAATGCAACGGATAAGACTGGTAGAAACGTTCTTCATCATGTCATAAAATGTGGAGGACTGGAGTTTGTGAGGCATATTGTAGACATGGGAGGGAATATCAAAGTGCAGGCTCTCAATGGATTCAACGCGCTGCACTACGCCTTACGTAAAGGAGAAATAGATGTGGTGCAATACTTGATCCAAAAAGGAGCAGATGTAAATGCAATTGATAAAAACAACTACAGCTTGATTCATATTGCGGTACGTAATGAAAGGCTCGATATTTTACAGTGCCTTGTTAAAGCGGGGGGTAACGTAAATATCGTTGATAAATGTGGATGTTGTGCGTTACACTATGCAGTCCAACATGGAAACATTAGCTTAGTGAAATGTTTAGTTGAAAACCACGCTAATATAGAGCTCCCTGACCCCAGAGGATTCAGGTGTATTCACTTTTCCTCTCTAGGTAAAAATCTAGAGGTTGTTAAATATTTGATTGGCCAGAAAGCAGATCTAGGCGCAAAAGATATAGAAGGAAACACAGCTCTTCATATTTCCGCGCAGCAGGGATGCCTCGAAGTTGTCCGATGTTTAGTCGAATCAGAAGCCACCATTGACACACAGAACAATAGAGGACAAACAGCCCTGAATCTTGCGAAAGACAACGGTCACAAAGACGTGGTTGGATATCTGGAATGGAGAAAAGTTGAAATGAAGGGGGGACGTTTGATTTTGAAATATTGCTCCACTGAGGGAGATCACGTCAGTGTTGTAAGTGATGATGTCTATGGGGGTGTGATACACTCCGTAGAGGAGACACTCCCTAGCGAGGGTCACGACCTCTCTGAGAATAATTGTGTGGTTCAAGATGGTTTGCCACCTCTCCATAGGGCAGCTCGGAGTGGTAAGATAGAAGCTGTCAAACTCGCCATTAGAGAAGATGCTGACATCAATCTACGTGATAACAAAGGTTTTACCGCCTTACATCATGCAGTATACTCACAAGAAGTGGATGTTTTAAATGTGTTGCTCAAAATGAAAGCTGGCTGTAATATAGAAGACCACAAGAAGCGTTTGCCCCTGCATTACGCTATAAGCAAGAAGAGCTTTGCTGTGGTGCAGTGCTTAGTAGAGGGGGGATCTATAGTTAATGCCCCTGATGATGAAGGGGTGACAGCTCTGCATCTTACTGCCAGGAATGGAAGATTTGACTATATCAAATATCTCCTGCAGAATGGAGCTGATGTAAATCTGACGGACAACAAAGGACTTACAGCGTTGCATTGCTCAACCCGAAACGGAACCATAACAAATATGATGCTCCTAGTTTCTAAAGATGCTAATTTTAATGCTCAAGATAAGAGTGGTCTCAGCGCTTTGCACCACGCTTCCATATCTGGAAGACCGAAGGCAGTAGAATACTTGGTGGAAATGGGAGTTGACTTGGATATCTTAGACCGCGCTGGTATGACGACGTTTCACCACGCTGTGAAACATGGTAGAATGGAAATTGTTGAATTCTTGGCCGAGAAAACGGGTGGAAGGGTCGATATTCACGCTGTGGACGGAAACGGTTTCAGTGCCTTGCATCACGCGGCAAAGTACGGTCATCTATATCTGTTCCAATATCTGGTCAACAAAGATCTCGACATCAACTTGACAGATAACAAGGGTTTCAAAGCAATGCACTATGCTGAAATAAATGGACACACAAAAATCGTAGATTTCTTCAGTAGAATTCAGGTTAGTGACCCTTAGCTAAAATGTTGGATTGAACCAAATATTAGTTAAATTGTTGGTCAGTACCATCACTGAAAAGATTACTATTTAAATTCCGAAATAGTGAAATAATAAATCCACTAATTTAAAATTTGATTTAGATACAAGTTATTTAAAAACTCTATTGTGACTGAAATATTTCAGTTTGTAAAATGTTAGCAGTTTCTGACTGTTTTTATATGAGCTAAATGAAATCGTCAAAATGAAAATATCTAGGTTGAATGGGATCAATTATTTCAGATAATTTTAAATAGTAACTATTTATGGGTGTAATGATTATAGTCTATTTGATGCTAAAATATTGTTGGACTAGTTATTTTAGTACTACAGTATTATTTTAATTGTTATTTATTTTTATAATAGACTATTATTTTTATAATAGACTATTATTTTTATAATAGACTATTATTTTTATAATAGACTATTATTTTAAACCTTTTGTACAGTATGTTAAAACTTTTTATTAAAATGTACTTAAGCTTTGAACTACCATAATCCATTTATATTTTATATATTTAGGCCTACTTCTTAAAATACTTATTTTTAGCGACGACTAGGTGAAATATTCAGTTCCTACTCTTTTCATGTGTGTGAGATGGAGCGGAGAGAGAGAGAAAGAGAGAAAAAAGTTTCATGGACAATGTAAAACTAAAGTGGGAGTGGGAGAGAAAAGTTCTGAGTTCTGATGGTGTGGTAAAATAATCATACGGTATATAATATGTTATTTAGAAATTCAACTCATCAACTTACAAAATAATTCAGATATTACTTAAAATGAGGTTAAGGTTTAAAATAAAATTCTAGCTCAGCTGCACGAGAACGCTTATCTCTAGACTACTGGGTATTAATATTTTACTAAGAAACCACTTCTATTTACTTGTCTGGTTGTCGTATCAATTTTACATGATACAATAATTAGAAGCTGACTTACAACAATACTTGGGGTAAAACACATAAGAAATGCGCCTACACCTAAATTTTGATATATTGTGATAGAGTAGGTTTATAAAAAACTGTTTTAAGTTATTCGTTGGATTAAATATGTACTCTGAATTTTAACCTCATCAAAACCTGCCTGTGGAACTTCATTAATTTCTAATGTAACATATTTACCTAAAATTTATAACAGTAAATTATTAATTTTTTAGAATTAACTTAAAATCTTGAACCAGAATTAAATTTTAGTGTTCATAAAATTAATATTATAAAATATAAAATTTGTTTTATTAACAGCAAAAATAAGCCAAAAATTTACTATACCACAATTTTAATTAAAATTAAATCATTAGATTTTAAAAAATCATAACCTTAAAACGTTTCAAATTTAAAAAAAATTAAGTTCAACAATGTCTAAAATTATGGCAATGAAAGTTGAACAACATTTACTATTTAACCAAATTAGTCGTCAATGATATTATAAAAAATATAAATATAGCCTTGCTACTCATAGCTCTATTTGTGTAAGCTATCTTAGGATTGTAAATGTATGTGGCTGATTAAAATTTTCTAGGAATGAAAAACATTGAAAACTTATCACCCATAGAAATGTATTTGATGGAAATGTAATCACGCTAAGCAGATCTTCATATTTAATCAAATATATCTGAGTATTTTTCTCACAAACACTCCCAATTAAAATTGAGACTTTGAGTTAACTTTTGACACATATAAAAATTACTGTACTTTATAACACTCAGTCCTTTTTCTCTCTTGATTGGTAATTTCACCATCAAGGTTTTAAAAACATGTTTGAGACGACGCTAATAACTAAACAAAACAAAAACTTAATCATCTCCTTTAATTCTTCTAAAAACTCCTTCCGCCGGGAATAATACGAAAAAACGTTCCAGGCATCCACCAAAGAGGTGATAAAATTGAGAATCTAGGAAAAAAAATTGCTGGGATGGTGAAATATAGATGAGAAGTTGAATAAAAGGAAATGGTCGAGAAAAATACTTTGATGAATTGACGAAGATATGGGATAAAATATTATCTGGCTTAATTGTCTTGATTTAAATTTACTTTTTAAAAAAAAACGCCCCATCGATATTCAGATAGTTCATTAAATTTAATATCCTTCTTGCTAGGCTTCTATTGGTGTGTCTTTTAGTCACAAAATCATGTAACTATGACAGGTTAATCCAAATAATGTCTCAGATTAACACTAGAAATTACTTGTTCTGATCCTCCGTGGAGTTTAAACCGTGGAGGCAGCTGTTAAACAAGTGCTCCGTGGAATTCAGATGAAAGTTATGGTGAAAACTGTCTTCTGTCATATTAAAATAATTACTCAGAAAAATCCTCCAGGCGCCAAAGGCAGTTTCATCCAAACCAACAGCAAATATGTAGTTTTAGTTACTGAATAAAAATAAAATATAGACAAATATTAAATCATTTATATAAAATTAGTCAAATTCTTAAAATGGGCGTTTGTCGCCTCCTAAAACAGATAACTTTTCCACGAGAAATGCCACCACACATTGCACGCAGGGCCAGCGCACCAAACGATCCATAGTATCAGAGGATAGTATGTGGAACACGTGTTCTTTATGACTCACCGTATGTTGGACGGAGCGTAGGCTCAGTATAAAAATAACTATGTCGCGCCTTTGTCTGGTTTCAGTAGGCGTACAGTAGGGGTGTGAGAAGCTTCGTAACTTCGACTTGGATTCGAACCAAACATCAGCTTCAACTTAACTTCGAAAAAAAAATTACGCTTCGAAGCTTTACCAATAAAAATATTGACAGCTAAAATACTAAATTTATGTTCAATTACTACTATTCTGAGCTGTTTTGGACATTACAAATTAATATTCATATGGAATTTTTTTTTAAGTTAATGACTTGCATGTTGTTATAACAGCTTGATTTATAAGTTTGAAACAAATTATTACAAACAACTGTGATATAAAACACTTTCCAAGTAATTTTAGTGCATAAAGAAAAGTAAATAACCACAATATAAAAAAAATTTCAAGCATAAAACAACTAACAAAAAATAATAGAACCTTGATTCGGCTTCGAGAATAATTCATATATTCAAGTCGAGTTCGCTTCGAAATTAAAGAGTGGACTTCGCACACCCCCAGCGTACAGTATTCCTGTATCCTTTGCACCGGCATCACGCAGTTTCAGGTTGTTTTTTTTAATCTACTTACCGCAATTTGTCCACAATCATTTCCATGGAACATCTTATCCGATGGAACTTTCAGATGATAACGTAAAATAACGGTGGGTCTTTCTTTTTCTCATATATGCCTACAACCTTAAGACTGAGGGTATATTTTCCCCTTTGACTACCTGACATTTGTCATTTGTAGAAATCTTATCGTGGGGGTACATTAGGTGTTTTAGTCATGACCAAGGGGTACAATCTAAATCTAAATGGTAAGGTGCACCACACAGATTTTTTTCCAGTTTTTATCTTAAGAGAGACATTTACTAAAAACTCTTAAGAGTTGTGAAACAAGATAATAGGTACATAAATCTTTGTAGAAACACTACAGCAAAGATCATAAATGAAATAAATGGTACGGCACACCGCACAGACTTTCTCTCTCTTTCTATAAACTCGTAAGATTTCTGAACGGAATAATGTACATTGTATCATCACCACTCCACATAAGAACACGCATAAAATAATATACAATGATATAGAATCAATGAGAAAAGAGGCGCATCTTTGTCCACCTAAGA
>CABFWB010003208.1:14851-26841 GCA_902151455.1 Timema bartmani | reverse complement strand
TTAGGGTGGGACAGAAAGAGGATATAAGATAATAATGACAAGGGATCTACAGTAAATTCGGAACATTCATTTCTTCGACCAACTTATACTTAAGATAAATTGAAGATGGTTTGTAGTAAAAGTAAGAATAAATAAGTAACTAGGATGATAAATAAATTGGAATGCAATTAATATTAATTAATTTATAAAATACAAAATCAAATAATAGTATATAATGTTTGTTTTGATTAAACCCAAATATTTGTCACAGTCCCCGAGAACTGCAGGAGGTCTAAATTACACAATAATGGCAAAATGTATTTTCACGAATGTTCTCATTTTATAGTTAATATTGATTCATTTTAAATATAATGAACTTTATTGAAACTGTAGAATATTATATTTTGTAAAAAACATATAGATCACAAATTAAAGTTTCTTATTTCCACCAGGCTTAGAGAATTGGCTAGCGGATGTGTCTAATATAAGAGTCTGAGTTTGAATTTAGCTGTTATTGACCCCCGGTCATAGACAAACATACACCAGACCCACAGCCTTCAGGTTAAAATGGCTGCACTCATTGTGAGAGCTTGAGTCCTTCAACACGAGGATCGCTACGTGCAGTCCCAAGTGACAACATCGCTACCAAGCAGGCATTTTTAAAAACAATTCCATTGAAAGATGGTTTTACTAGAGAACAGACCAAAATTGCCTTCTAGTGTCAATAAACCGGCTTTTACAAAGCTAGGTCCAGGTAGCGGTCCAACCCCTTCACATAAACCAACCCCCCGCAAAGAGCCTACTCAGACTGCACATCACAAATAAAACGTAGAATACAATGGTCATTTTTTTGTTCAATTAAATACATGCGAATTGTATAGTTGCAAATAATCTTCAGATACCGTTAATTGGTTACTTATCTGAAAAGCTTTGTTAATATTTGAAAGGAGGTAAGTTGGGGGATTTGCTGGTACTATTGTGTTTGGACCCCCCCTTTACAGAACAATTTTAAAGTGAGTTGTTTCACTTGAAAGTGCTGTTATCACGAGTTGTTTTACTTGTAAGTGCTGTTATCACTGAGAACTGCAGCCATCACTCCCCACTGTCCAGTGACTCAACCTGGCTCTAGAAGCAGTGAAACTCCTGTAAGGTTGAGTATCTAATGTATACCTTGTCTGTAAGCTGAACTGAGTGTCTGTTGTATACCTTGTCTGTGAGCTGGATTGAGTGTCTGTTGTATACCTTGTCTGTGAGCTGGACTGAGTGTCTGTTGTATACCTTGTCTGTGAGCTGGACTGAGTGTCTGTTGTATACCTTGTCTGTAAGCTGAACTGAGTGTCTGTTGTATACCTTGTCTGTGAGCTGAACTGAGTGTCTGGTGTCAAGCACACCAACCTTCCCACAAACCTGACCAGTAAAACTCCCCTGTGTGTTGGTACCCCTGCCTAGTTCCCAGGTCAAAGTCAGGCACACCCACTGATCTTATCATTCCCGACATTTTTTACTGCTCTGTTTCCTTTATTTTTGATCAGATGGAACCACGCTAAGACTCGTTCATAAGTTGTAGGTTTCTTCACATTAGGGATTTTTAATTTTCAAAATCATATTCTCACATAGAAAACAATACCGTAGCATGAGTTATCATCAAAATTAATATTTTAGGCCCAAGTCCTGAATTACAAAATTTTCTTGGCTATAAATTGCAATTCCCACAGAAAGCACGCGCTGTTTGTTAACAACCATTAGGCTATGGAACGTTGCTCTCCCATAAACATCTCACCATTGACATGTACAGTCTGACGGATAGACTTGAGAAAAAATATATTATTATTATTATTACTATTATTATTACTATTATTATTATTATTATTATTATTATTTTAGTGCCCAAATCAAAGATGTTTTACGAGTTCAACCTGAGACAATCTCATTGGCACAGACTCGAATTTAAACAAACAAGTCTACGCCATTATTGGCCACGTGAATTTTTGTCACAATGACGTCACTTGGGTTATTATTAGCACGATTAATTGCTGTATATTTCTTACATGAAATTTCTTAAATTCAAACAAGTCGTTCCCTTTTTAACCGATCTTTCAAAAAAATACACAAGAAATATCCTACTGTCTAGTAGGGATATAGCTCTCTGGGTTCCATTCCCTGCATGGCTGATAGATTTATAATTGTTAAATTGTGTGTTTACTTATAGCCTCCCCCTCCCCTTTTAAATAATAACTTGATGGCCTGGGTTAGGCTTGTTTAGTTAATGATTAAAAGCAGCTGTAAGTTTTTTTTAATACAGTAAACTTAATATTGGTAGCGTTACTGTCAATCAATTGTGGTATTAAGTTATTCAGACGATTTGACTTGCGAATTAATTGTAAACCTGCTCCAATAGAAGCGTACAAATAAAAAATGTTCGCTTTGTTTTTAAAATAGGCTTATATTTGTCGTAAATTGGTGGCAGTGCGGTTGTAAGAAAGTTTTTGTTCTATTATTTTTTTAATCATTTGACATTAATTCCATCCGCACTTGTGGATTATTGCCTAACAGTATATGTAAGGGAATGACTAATTGTGGTCGTCTTCGGTTTAGGCGCTAGTCACTTTCTTAATAAATTAGTTTTTTTAAACTTATGAAACAGTATTCATATTATAAATATGTTTCTTAACTCTTCGGAAAATTTCGTGACTTTCCGACAAGTTCCGTGAGTCACGTGGTATCGTTCCGGCGAGTCTCGGGGCTATCCGTCGGTTTTTTAAGTCTCGTTCTCTAGCGTGAACGACAAGGCCTTCATGAGTCTGAAGCTCTTTGACAGCGGCACATTACTGTCGTACAGCTTCCCGGAGGCCTTGCAGTCCACGTAGAACCACCAGTTGCACATGAGGACACTTTGGTCGAACAGCGTGAACTCCGGACAGCTGTAGCTCTTGTCCACCATCTTGTCGTCGACGCTGGCGCATGCGTGGAACACCTGTGGACGTAAAGCACAATATGGCCGTCAGCCATTTGGCAAGCGGTTCACTGTACCAGACACCCTTTCATCGGTCATCACTCAAGTTCCTTTCAGCCTTATTTGGAAAGTGTTTTCTAGATCAGTGGCGTAACCAGGGGCTAAATAGTAGTTCTATCCCTCCCCTCTCTACCTCCCCCCCCCCCCAGTATGATATTCTTTTAATTAAAAATAACGCATATGTTTTGTTATACTTGAACTTATTGGTGAAATGTGTCTGGTCGTTTTAGGAACACACATATCAAGGAAAATTAACCAACAAAGATATTCTTGCTGTGGAAATGATTTTTTTTTAAAATAAATATTTTCACTATTGAAATTTTAACTTGGGTTAAGATGTGAAAACCTTAAACGTTTTATCCCCATGCCAAGTTTCTAGTTACACCACTGTTCTTGACACGTATGCATTCCTTAAGTCTTTTTTTAGCACCGCGTCTTACTACCTGTTCGGATTATATGCTTATGTAAGCCAACTTATTACGATAATTTATTAGAGATTAGAAAGGTTATACTCATGGAAGTGTACGCGTATTTGCGTGAAGGGAGAGTGAAAATCCATTTTGGAAAAAACCTTAGTAGACCCAACTAATATTTGAATCTTTATCTAATCTCCCCATCAATGACAGTCTCAACCTATTGCGAGAGTGACTCCTTAGACCATTGGGCCACCGAAGCGGGTATTAATACAAAAGAAGCGTGGTGCAGTATGTCCTGAATCCTCGGCGTCAGGAAGCGACAAGGGGGAGTCTAGTCCTGTGTGTACCGTGCATCCCAAGGTCGTGTCGGCGTAGATCCCGGGGAAGTACTTCTGTTCTCGACACAGGAAGCTGGAGGTAGGGGAGGTGAGCTGCATCGCCGGTCGGACGAGGTCATGGGGGATGTCCGGGTAGCCCGGGGGATAGTAGTCCCTGGGGGCGAGACGGACGCTGAGAGGATGGGCGAGGGAGCCCTCTTTGTTCGTCGCCCCTTGAGGGGAGTCCTGGACAAAAATGGGTGCATTAGTACAGGTTGTTTGGAGCTAAGCTGTAACAATCCACAGGAGACTAGTGTAACATAATGGGGCAGTTCCTTTGAACTGGTCCCTAGTACTTTCTCCCTAGTGCTGTAACAATCCACAGGTGACTATTGTAACATACTGGGGCAGTTCCTTTGAACAAGGGTTCCCAAACTTTTTTATAGCGCACCGCCCTTCACATGTTAGATTTTCCGTGTGACGCCCTTGTACCCAATATTTTTAATAAAAATTGCCCAAATTCGATTTGGTGACATTTAAAAAAATTAAATGACAATTTACATTACTAGCTTGTATTATTTTAAAATATTTTAAAATACAAAATTTCAGAATTGAATAAGAAGGAATTATAGTAAACAAATTTTTGTTGTATATGTACAGTTTGTTCAAAATGGCGAAACACCTCAACCTATATTTTATGATTTCAGTTTCAATTTTTTGCTAACATTTAAACATGAGACTATCCATTTTAACTTGTACTTTTACCTTATAGCCGCGACGCCTCGCGTCAAGACTGGCGACGCCCCAGGACGTCGTGACGCACAGTTTGGGAGCCCTTGCCCTAGTACCTTCTTCCTTGAGTGTAAGCATTCAACAAAAACTGTCGGATGCATAACAACAAGGTCGATCAACTTAGCTATATTGGTCACGTGTCATCCTACTGAACCAAGAGTCCCGTAATCGATTCCTGGCTTACCCAAAAAAATATCATTTGTATTAATAAAATAAAAAGGCTGCCTGTTTCACAGCAATAAATCGAGATCTGAGAGGTTAGTGTTTGTTATATTATTAGTTTGTAAGTCATATGCTAGTGCAATTATCTGTCCAATAATAATACAATAACCACCCCTTCCTCCTAAAAATAAGGCACTGAGGTTTTGTTTTTTTTAAGTTGTTGTCTTGGGGTGCCTGAGAAGGTGCGAACTATCTTGATTTAGCTTCCATTACAACTAATACTTTTCTCCGTATGTTGGTAGCCCTTTCTTTCAAGCCTATCACTCTGTTCATCCAACTTAGAGTTGTCATTCAAACTCTAACTCTGAGTCTACGTCAGACACTGCTATGAGTCCTGACTCGACGTCCTCACCAGGAAGTGGTTGCTGGCGGACTGAAGGGCCTTCCTGAAAGCCTGTGGAGCGACTGCGGCAGCGGAACCGTTCTTAGGTTGAGGCGAGGCGTTCAGCCACTTGTACGGCGTCTTGGAGGCGGGAATAGACGCAGGTACGAGACTCTTCTTGCCACCCTGAAAATATAACGAGAACATAACTGTCATTATAACAACATAATGAGAAAATAACTGTCATTATAACAAAATAACGAGAACATAACTGTCATTATAACATAACGAGAATTTAACTGTCATTATAACAACATAACGAGAACATAACTGTCATTACAATAACATAACGAGAACATAACTGTCATTACAACATAACGAGAACATAACTGTCATTACAACAACATAACGAGAACATAACTGTCATTATAACAACATAACGAGAACATAACTGTCATTATAACATAACGAGAATTTAACTGTCATTATAACAACATAACGAGAACATAACTGTCATTACAACATAACGAGAATTTAACTGTAATTATAACAACATAATGAGAATATAATTATCACTATAACATAATTAGAAATTAACTGTCATTAAAATAATATAACAAGAACTTAACTGGAACTAGAAAAATATAACGAGAATTTAACTGTCATTAAAATAATAAAACGAGAATTTAACTGGAACTAGAAAAATATAACAAGAACTATCATTATAACAACAATAGTTATAGGTAGGCAACACAGCGTGCTCTCTAGTGTGTCAGTATTTGTCAAGGGGTAAGAGCTTGCTACAAGCTGCCTGTCAGCCCCTGAATAGTTATAGGTAGGCAACACAGCATGCTCCCCAGTGTGTCAGTATTTGTCAAGGGGTAAGAGCTTGCTACAAGCTGCCTGTCAGCCCCTGAATAGTTATAGATAGGCAACACAGCCTACTCCCCAGTGTGTCAGTATTTTTCAAGGGGCCAAAGCGTCTTACAAGTTGCCTGTCAGCTTCATTTCCAATATTCTTGTAACACGATGGATGGATTTGTAAAGTATTTTAATAAATAGTTAATTTATATTTTTAAGCTCTATGTGCAACTAAATATGAATACATATATCAATAAAATACATAAGTTATAACAATTCATTTGTAAGATAAAATTTTAAAATGTAGATTACATCTGTTCAATTATAACATAAAATGAATCTATTTAATTATTATTATTTGGGTAATTTAAGGGGTCCTCCTACCGAGACGCTTGCACCCGTTGCAAACTTTTAGAAACCCCGCACTATTTAAAAAAAAGTAATTTGTTATTTCAAAATACGGTTCACACCAAAATGGAGGGTATGGTAATCAATATATCTCTATGGTACTAAAAATCCTAAAATTTTATAATTTTATGAAAATTGATAAAATGATTAAATTAACTCATTTTCGAGGATGTTTAACTCAAAATGTTGCAGTTCTGAGATCAAAGAAACTTGTTAGAAACAGATATCTAGCCTCCCTCAAAAAATTAAGTAATATTTTTAGCAAGGTCATAACATAACTTTTTAAGATATTTGAGGATTTTTTAAGTGTTTATGGAGCTTCAGAGCTGCCGTTTCAATAAGAAATACAATAGGGTGAGTATATTCCCCTTCAGGTAGGTGGAACCCTTAACAAGCACTTTATAGTCTCAATAATCACTCTACAAAAACCATTAACTAGCTTTAATTAACTTTAAACCCGCTTCGGTGACCCCACGGTCTAAACGCGCTACTCTCGCAGTAGACAAGACTGTCGACGGGGAGATCGCGGTTCGAATCCCGGTCGGGTGAACGGAGGGTGGTTTAACCAACATGGTTTTACACGCAAATCCGGGTACATTTCCTATAAATATAACCTTCCTCGTCATTAAAACTATTAGTTTAGTTAGTATATAGGCGTATAAGCCAAACGGATACTAAGTCGCGGTGCTGAAATAAAATAAAAGACAATTTTAATCTGTAAGTTCAATTCTTAACTTCTGTAAAGTAAATATTACTATTACTCTATATAGCGTAATGTATCAGTGTATGTTGTTAAAAAGAAATATTTTCATATTTTCACATTGATCTATTGATTTTTGTTGGCAGCTTAGGGGTTCCCTTTCAGCCCTGTGACGCGTGTAAGTGCAAACTGTACTTGAGTTTGTTCTCACTAGCTCCCTGGTACAGCTTGTTAGTGAAAATTGTACTTGAGTTTTGTTCTCACTAGCTCCCTGGTACAGCTTGTAAGTGCAAACTGTACTTGAGTTTGTTCTCACTAGCTCCCTGGTACAGCTTGAAAGTGCAAACTGTACTTGAGGTTGTTCTTACTAACTTGTTATTCACTTATTAAATAACTCCAGTATTATTTACTCACTCTTTGTCGTCACACTTTCTCTCAACGCATGACGTACAATCTTCTTCCTTGAAGTGTTTTGGTAAAAACTATAATTATGGATACAGTGGTGGTGAACATTTTGTTAGAGTAATACTTAACCTTTTGAAAACATAAAAATAGTGTTGAAAATATCGTTACAACCTCTAATGTCAGCCCCATAGTAGGTCAAGATCGTCTAGAAATAGTTTTATTTTATTTTGTGAAAGTTCGTCAGTAACATTATGATATAAATTTACCCAAATTTCAATGTATATCGTGATGCTATGTCCACTAGTTTGTTTAAGAACATAATAAACATTTCATATAGGTTAGATGAAACTAACTATACAGTAAAACATATACGTTTGGCCGATAATATTTTATAAAATTCATAAATATAAAGATAACTATATGTTTAAAAGCAGCGATATAGCGCTGGGAAATGTGTTATCAAACAAAAGTTGTAGGAATTATAGATATATTACTAAACGAAACGATATAGAAATGTTATATGTGTTACTGAACAAAACTATATAGAAATAATATATGTGTCACTTAACAAAACTATATAAAAACGATAGATGTGTTACAAAACAAAATAATATAGAAATGATAGATGTCTTACTAAACAATACGATATAGAAATAATAGATGTGTTACTAAATATAACGATATAGTAATAATAAATTTGTCACTAAACAAAATATATAGAAATGATAGATGTGTTACTAAACAAAAGATATAGAAATTATAGATGTGCTACTAAACAAAAATATATAGAAATAAAAGATGTGTTACTAAACAAAACTATATAAAAACTATAGATGTGTTACAAAACAAAATAATAAATTTGTTACCAAACAAAAGATATAGAAATGATAGGTGTGTTACTAAACGAAACGATATAGAAAAAATTATAGATGTATTAGGCTACTAAACTAAACGATATATAAATAATGGATGTGTTACCAAACAAAAGATATAGTAATAATCAATGTGTTACTAAAGTAAAGTGTATAGCAATGAATGAACTACCTTGTTCAACTGGTTGACGTTGCGACGCCCTTGAGGTGAGCGTCTCCTGTCCTCCGTGGCGGCGAACGTCGGTTTGAATCCCATCTCGTCCCCCAGACTCAGTCCTGCCAACACAAACACTCATATCAGTAACATCCTCGGACATAGTCAAAGGACACTATAGCTTCAGCACTTATTAGATACTTTGGTTCAAGTCCCGGTAGCGTCGATATGTAGTTTTACCCTCGTATTGGTCCTACTCCTACCACAACTACTACAACTACAGCTACAACTACAGCTACTACTACAACTACTACTACAACTACAGCTACAACTACAGCTACAACTACAGCTACTACTACAACTACTACTACTCAAATACTACTGCTACAAATACAAATACTACAACTACTACTACTACAACTACTACTACAACTACTAATGCAAATACTACAACTACTACTACAAATACTACTAATACTATAAATTCTACTATTACTGTTGACCTCGATGGTCTAGGGGTAAAGTACCCGCCTCAGGATCCGATAATCGTGGGTTCAAACCCAGTCGAAGTTGACGGATTTTTCTTTAGTGATACAAATTCGTAGCACAACGTCCTTCGGAGGGGAACTAAAGCCGTCGGTCCCATGTCGATTGTGCCATGTAAAAGAACCCTGGAAGTTATGTGAAAATACCTTTCCCGACAAAATTGATCGGCCCTTTCACTTATCGGTCATAGAAATTCTCGTGTGCTGATATAATCAGTAGGTTCAGAAATTGCATGTTAAATATCTCAAATAAAAAAAATACTCGATGAGCTTTTCCATTACTTTTTTTTATTAATTTAACTCCTAGGTAGGTCGTTTCAGATAGCCCAGAGTATACAAAATGATAATAGTACACAGTCCCCCCCCCCGCGTCTGCAGGTATATTTTTATCACATCAACTACATTTCATCATAGTGAATAATTTATTACGTAAAAAAGTGACAATTTCACCGCTTGCTGCTTTCGACTATACTAGCTACACATAATTTAAAGGCAACGCAGAGCTGAGCAGACGGGGTCAACCCACGCGAGCCCACAGAATAGTGGTAGTTTTGTTTTAGTCATTTATTTGATGTATTTAACGTGCACTTTCTGAACCTACTGATTATTATAAGTACACTAGAATTTCTATGAACGAGAGCGAAAGGACCTACCAATGCCGGGAAAGGTATTTTTCACACACCTTCCAGGGTTTTTTTTAACTGACACAATCGACATGGGACCAACTGTTTTACCTCCCCTCTAAAGGAAGTTGTTTAGTGGATTTTTATCTCTCAAGAAAAATCCATCAACCCCCCGGTTGGGTTTGAACCCACAAGCATCAGGTTCTGAGGCGAGCACTTTATCACAAGACCCCCTGATATCAGCCTAGTCGTTTATATCTAGATTATCATCCCTTACAGATATTAAAATAAATGAAGACCTCGTGACATCATTCCAATTGATGAGAGAGGAACAAAAGAAGTACTACGAAAAACTAGAAAATATCATGTCCAAACTATGATTATATGAGAAAAGAAATTAAAGAACTATTAAACAATAAGAAGAAGTTATTCAAAAAAAGTACTATATGAGTAAATCTAGCAAAAAGACAAGAAAATTTACTATTGCGAAAAAAGACTAAAATCAAACTGAGCAATACGGAAGAAATAATGACTTTGAGATTGGTGGTTTATAAACGCACGCCCCAGAATATTTGTGTAGTCATGGAAAACTGCCACATGAAAAAAAAAAAGACAGATTGGATTAATACATCGTCTACCCTATAGGAACCAAATATAGTACCACCAGTGAATGTCCAATTATACTACTATAAAGCCACATGGCTGACTCACTCACTCACTGACATTAATATTTACCAACTTCGAGATGAGCTAGAAACTTGAAATTTGGCAAACTTATAGCTTCTAGCCTGTAACCGACGTAAAAATTACAAAAAGTTAAAAAATTTAGTTTTTAATTCAAAAATTTAAATGTCGGATCAACTTTAAAGTCGGTGCGGACCTTTCTTTGGAGGTCTCTTGTGGCTAAACGGTAAGACCTATCAAAAAAAGTTCTGTAATTACATTAGTTTACATCCACTTGCAAAGAAAACCCACAGGGGGTTTGGGGACGTAGCCCCCAACAAGCAAAGCGAGTTTGCGTCTAAAACTAGAAGAAACACTTGCTGGGGTTAAATAGCTACCAATAAAATGGTAATGAATAATAATAATAATAATACTTATCACCCCGTCTTACTACCCATTCGGATTATACGTTTAAGTACTAATTAGGCTGATGGGTTAGTAATTGGGAAGGTTGAATATAGATGAGGTGAACCCGCATCAGCGTGGAGGAAGAATGGAAAACCATTTTGGAAAGGTCACTCCAGTTCACCTGAATGAGATTTTAACCTTGATCTCCCCGTCCTCGGCAGTCTAGCTCAGCACGAAACCAGAGCGTTAGCTAACTACGCCACCGAGACGGGTAGTAGTAATTGAAAAAGGAACAAAGAGGCCTATCTACATCAATGAAAACCAGAATCCATTTAATAAAAATCTACGGTGGCAAGTTAAAAACAAATGTAGGGAAAATGACTATAAAGAGCTATAGGTAAAAAATGGTAAAATTTACGTGAGCAAGCGTGAAAGTGAAATTAGCTTTAAAATAGAGCAAGAAAGTGAAGTTAGCTTTAAAATAGAGCCAGAAAGTGATCTAGTGATCTAATTAAAATAAATAACAAAATAAATTGTGTCCCTTTAGTTCAAATTATCGTGTTTATGTTCTTTTTATTTTGAAATATATGATAAATTTGATCAATCATAGCAAAAGTGACGATAGCGCTAGCAACAAAAAAAAAACAGACAGTTTAATATGATGCTCTTTTTTATGAAAAGATAAAATAACAAATGTTAAAAGAGAAATAAAAATGGCTAACTGGCTCACAGACTTAATGAAATAAAATTAGAGTGGCTAAATATGACAAATAAGCTATGAAATGGACTCGTGATTGGTTTTTTTTTAAATATTAAATAAAAAGTAATGTAATAGATTCAAAAAACTTAAATTGAGTATATGGACTTATTTTATGTTGAAAGAATAGAATTAAGAATATAATCTATTCGACATATTTTTATACTATTATATACGACATTTAAGCTGAGGCAACAGTTGACGAGCGCATTGTGCTTAGCTGTATTGTGTTTAGTGAATGACTATGTGCTCCTGATACAATAAAAAATACTACTACTAACCCTACTAAAGCTTAGTGAACTACTGCTAGAAATCAGCAAAGTTTAGTGTATTACAGACATACATTTCAGGAGACTTTGAGCTCAAAGAAACCCTGTTCGACCCCAGCCGGTTCTCATCTAAAGTATTATTTGTAGCACGTGTATTTTACCATCCAGATACCAGCATCTCTAAGCTTTGTGAGTTATTGCCCTTTGAGATCACAGCTCGTTGTTTAGATTCGACCTTACTTTTAAAACCTGCACATTAATAAA
>CABFWB010003208.1:0-14787 GCA_902151455.1 Timema bartmani | reverse complement strand
GGGGGGGGGGGGGGGGGGGGGGGAGGGTATCTCGCGTGGTTCCACCCAGTGGGTTGTTGGGTGGAAGGTGGGGGTAGGGGGAGAAATCGTCACACTTCTGTGAGGTACACCACATCCTGAACAGACATCGGGACCCTTTCAAACTGTGCAGGTATTGGGAACGTTGCAGCATCTCTAGTAGGTGCAGGGGTAGAGTGGAGTCATTGAAACTAGTAGTTTAGTAGTATTCTGGTAGTAAGGAATCACTCACCCACGTCTATGTACCCCTTGACCCCGCCAAGGTTACGGACTCTGACGATGCTGGACTTCTTGAGGCGGCAGTTGACGACCATCCCGAGGTTATCCACACCCACCTCCAGCACACACACGCCCCTGCACACCTCCAGTAGGCAACCTGCAACACAACACGGTCAGAGACCAGAATATGCGCACACGACTCCAAGTCAATCTATGTAAATACTAATATATTTTCCTTAAAAAAAATACAACTCCTTTACAAGTATCTAATAACGTATTCGCTTATCTTCTAGAACTTTATTTGTTTCGATTTAGCACAATCATTCAGAAAGTATCCCAACAGCAATCCCTAGTGGATAGCTACTGTTTCAAAATAGCACCTTGGATCTTTCTACCACGGCATACCTTAAGGTAGGGTTGTAGGGGACGCGAGAAAAGGCCAGTATTTTTTTTGTAGTTTTTATGGCAAAATATTTTAATGGCCAAAATAAATCAAATATTTCTCCAGTAGAAACATAATAGTTTAATTCTCTTCACATGATGATATCAACAGTTGATGAATATCTGCCATAAGCATGGTAGCATTAAATGAACCAACTTTTTAACTGAAGAGAAAAAGTTGTCATTAAATTACAGGGCACCCTTTATAGATATTCAACAACTGTTGATGATCTAATCACTGTCGTCTTTCCTGAGAGCGTAATCAATGTATTTACCTATAATATAGAACAGACAACCTTTCAATTTTCGTGACTTTAGAACGATGAGTGAAAACCCTTTCTCTTCGATCGAACTGACTTAATTGCTTTTTTTTTCTTATGAATCTTCGTGGATGACGTCACCACTAGTTACAGCATTAGGAAAGTGCTCTGTGGAACCTACACAACGAGACTTGTAGTATTGAACAGTCAATCTCAGAACTATCAAACTATGAGGCCTGGGGGTAGTCTCAATATTGTGTTCTAGCTATAAGTGAAGTTAAATTATCACTATTAGCTCAGGGAGTAAAAAATATTCAGTAGATTGTCACCAGAGAAAGCAGAGTTAGTTTAAACTGTATCTGTGAATTGTTCTCATCAATCAGTAGAACACTCATTGGTCAGATATCAACGAACATACATTCCCATGTGAGGTATATAGAGCAGAGCTTGTTTAAACTGTACCTGTGAATTGTTCTCGTCACTCAGTAGAACACTCATTGGTCAGGTATCAACGAACATACATTCCCATGTGAGGTATGTAGAACAGAGCTTGTTTAANATTCTGATTGCGATCTTAGTCTTTTTTCAATGCTAGAGTTTTGGCACGAGAAACACACACACACATGCATGGGGGCGCGCACACACAGGCACACACACATACTGACCTTGTTAGGAGTATTAGGATTGGTTCAATCAAAGTAAGGAGCTCGAAGCATAGCATTAGGTAGCCAAAATCTAAGTTTAACAGCAGCTATATGAATATTTAACTACATATTGATTAAAATATTCTCTTTTGATATAATTTATATTATTTCTCGGGCGATATATTGGTATCAAATTAACAGATACTTTTGTGGGTGTAAGAATACACACACTAAAGAGTCTAATCAATGTGTGATGTCTCTTGTAAGTACATTATCAAAAATAGGAATAGAGTAACTGTAGGGGGACAGTAAAAATTAAACGCGAAAGAAATTTTATAAATCTCTACTATACAGTTCTTTATTTTGGAAATGGAACATTGGCTACAAAGCAAGAACAAGTGAAAATAGAGCGTCAAATGGATAACATTATAAATTCAGTAAATGTTTTACAGTGGATGTATACCGGTTTGTTTATTTTATAACAAACTTGTTAACATCGTGAACCGGGTCGGATAATCGCTACTCTATTATACTACTATAAAGCCACATGGCTGACTCACTCACTGACATTAATGTTTACCCACTTCCAGATGAGCTAGAAACTTGAAATTTGGCAAACTTATAGCTTCTAGCCTGTGACCGAGGGGAAAGTTCCAAAAAGTTTTTTTTAATCTAACCCCCGGAAAAAAAAATCAAAATGGCGGATCAACTTTAAAATCGATGCGGACCTTTCTTTGGAGGTATCATGTTGCTAAACGGTAAGACCTATCAAAAAAAGGATTGCAGCAACAGCTACGGATTTGGCGAGATCCACAAGTTTGCTCCTATTACTTTTTGTCGTATCTCCATCAGTTATACCTTAGATAGAGCTAGTTTTTTTGATTGTAAGTAAATTTTGCACATTTTCCACACCTTTTTAAATTTTAAAACAACGCTGGAGTTACTTTAGTTTACATGCCCTTGCAAATAAAACGCACTGGGGGTTTGGGGGCGGAGCCCCCAAAGAACAAAGCGAGTTATATTCTAAAATTGCCTCATGAAGCCTGTGATAACTATTAAAGAGCAAGTACGGTTTTAAAATCGCTGCGTTTGACTACCGAAACGTGTAGGCATTATTTTTTACATCCTTTACTGTTTACAGCTTCTGGCCTGGGTCGGTTTTTTATTCAAACCATATATTTTTCACTACCAGCTTGCTAGGCCTGTCATAGCTTCATATGCCTTACAATATAACTTAAGACTAGAACATATCTACAGCCGAAACTTCTAAAGCTATTATGCCCTCAAATTAGCTCAAACAGGAAAACATTAGATTTAATAATATTTAGCACCGCGTCTTACTACCCGTTCGGGTTATACGCTTAAGTACTAATTACTCTAATGGATTAGGAATTGGGAGGGTTGAATTTAGAGGAAGTGAATCCGCATTTGCGTGGAGGTAGAGTGGAAAACCATTTAGGAAAAACCACCCCCAGTTCACTCGACCGAGATTCGAACCTCGATCTCCCCGTCCTCGGTGGTCTGGCTCAACACGACTAGCACGTTTGCCAACTACGCCACCGAGGCGGGTTAACATTAGATTTAATTCTAACATAGGCTCGGAACCCCTTCAAAACAAATTCAATCAGATTTAAAGAAAATAACTAAAATCGCATTTCATCAAAGAATACTTTAACTGGGTAAGATTTTTTTTTATGCACCCTGTTTTACCAGCAGTCCGTACTACCCCGCATATTTACACTGATGGGGTAAAGACGAAAGAGGTTTAATTTAACAGTAAATGTAACTTAATTTGCTTGAAGAAAGAGTTGGAAACTATTTATAAAAAGAAATATATATATATATATCTACACCGGATTGGGATTCAAATCCTGAACTCATATCACCAGAAAATCTTAGTGAAAAAGTTTTACATCTTAGATTACATGGCCATCAATATGAGTAAAATAAAGTATTGACTTATTATTAGCACTGCGTCTTACTACCCGTTCGGGTCATATGCACTTACGTTAATGTGCAATGGTATGGTGATTGTGAGATGAAATGGAGGACCTACAGTTTAACGTGGGATCCGAACCACGGTGGAGGCCTGACATTCCACACATTCACAAGTTGTGATTAATACACGTCTTGTCAGAGGTGAAGGAAGGGTTTGGCAAGCAGATAAATCTATGCCGGGACCTAGGATTGAACCCCGGACCCTCAACACAGAATTTCCTAGACCACCAGGTAATTGAAAGTATTGAAAAAATAAGAAATAAAACCGCTATATTTCTTATTAGTAATACAAGACAGAGTGTGAGGGAAATAATTGTGCTCGCTTATATTCTAGTACAGACTCGTGGTTGCCTTGGGATATATTGTATGAGTATTAAATGTAAACTTTCTAAACGCGTGACCTACTATACCAAGATTTAATTTAAGTGGACATTTGAGTCACCTTTTAGAAAATGCAAACTTTATTTGCCGCCAAAAATATAGCATTTTACTATATTATTACTGTCCGCTGACAAAGGAGGCCTTCTGTATCAAGGTTATTAGGTCGAGGATCACAGTGGCCAAGGGAGCTTTCAACAAAAAGAGGTTATTGCTGACCAGAAAGTTGAGTTTGGAACTGAGGAATAAACTGATTAAATGCTACCTTTGGAGCGTAGTGATATATGGAGCAGAAACTTTGACTCTCAGGAAGATGGAAAATAAATAGTTTTAGAGCTTTGAAATGTGGTGCTGGAGAAGACTTGAGAAGATCAGGTGGACAGACAGGGGGACAAATGAAGTCCTAAGAGTGGGTGAGAAGAGATCCATTTTGGATGTGATTCTTTGGTGCAAAGCAAAGTGGACCGGACACATCCTTAGGAGGAACTGTCTTCTGCACGACATCATATAAGGAAAGGTTGAAGGAAATATGAGCTTAGGAAGGGGGAGGATTCAAATATTGGATTATTTGAAGGAAAGAAGAAAATTCTGGGAGCTGAAGGAGGAAGCAGAGGAGAGGCCATATTGGCGGGAAGTTCACTGACAAAAGTAATGTACCTGTCTTAAGATAGAACACCTAACAATTATAAATTATTGTTATGTTATATGTATTGATAAAATATCTATCAAAAATGATAGCTACAGATCACATGACTTGACGTATGAATACGTGAAAGTAAAGTATATACATCACATGCCTTCAGGCCCCACGGAGGGTTCTAGCCCTCAGTTATAGGTATCGGCGAGGTTCCATTGTATTCCTAATTTTATTCCACGTCGTTTCAGACTTTCACGAGGGCCCACATACACACGGCACATATTTCAATCTGAACTGGTTTACCCACCTCGCAAACCTTTGGTAACGGTCCCCTTTGGCTCGGAGCTTATACGTCGTAAGATATCAACAAACATGGACGGGTACAACTACTCGTTTCTTTCCTCGCCGCGTCTTACTACCTGTTCGGGTTAAACGCGAACATTAATCACGCTTATGGAATAAGGAGGAGGAAGGTAGGATCTTAGGAGAAATATACCAGAATTTGCCTGAAGGGAGAGTGAGAATTTTTTTTAACGCCACATCTCACTACCCTCTCGGTTTATACGCTTATGTACCAATTACGTCAATGTGTTAAGTATGAGGACGATTATATTTAGAGGAAGTGTATTCGCATTTGCCTGAAGGGAAAGTGGGGGAAAAACATTTTGGGAAAAATAACCTTGATACACTCAACTGAGATCCGAACCTTTACCTCCCTGCTATTGGCAGGCTAGTCTATTGCGAGAGTAGCACTTTAGACAAGAAAAAAACTACCCCTCAGTAGATCCGACCGTGATTCGAACCCTGATCTCCCCATCTCCAGCAGGCCAGTCTAACACTAGAGTGACGCCTTAGACCACTGGTTCTCAAACTGTGGATTCCAGAACCGATTTTTTGGTGGGTCACGAACACTTTTTAAAAAGTGAAAATTTTGTAACTATTTGAAAATCGAAAAGGAGGAAAAAATAAGGTGAATAGTTTAGTAAGATTATATTCAATAATAAATTTAAAATAAAATTTAAAAAAGCCTGCTTCAGTGACCGCGTGTTCTAAGGCGCTACACTCGCAGTAGACTAGACTGTCGATGACGGGGAGATTGAGGTTCTAATCCCGGTCGGGTTTACTGATGGTGGTTTTCCCTAAATGGTTTCCACTCTTCCTCCACGCAAATGTGGGTACACTGCATCTAAATATAACCTTCCTAGTACCTAAACTATTCACGTAATTAGTACATGTGTGAATAACATGAACGGGTAGTAAGACGCGGTGCTAAAAATAAAACAGGATGAAAATATACCCCTCAGGACCATTAGAGTTAGGTGACTCACGAAAGTTTGTCGTTACGAACTATAAGATGTTTGGGAAGCACTGACCACGTGACCACCGATACATGTAGAACTACTTTTTGTTCAACCTGTAGCCAAAGAGCAGGAACATTTTGTAATAAATATCTGAGGCGAGGCTCTAGAAATATCGAAAGTTGAGCAGGTACGGCTGTTTTACAACCTGCCGGAGAAAGTAGAAGAGCGACTTGATTTGTTTGTTTATTAAATTCACACGTTTTTAAGAAAAAACTGTGTAAGTTTCTGGAATGATTTGTAAATCTCTCCTCAGTGACATTAGATGTGTGCAAGGGAGAGTGAACCGCTTCGGTGGCTACATAGTTTAAGGTGCTACTCTTGCAGTAGACTAGACTGCCGACGATGGGGAAATTGAGGTTCGAATCTTGGTCGGGTGCACTGAGGTTTTTTTTTTTTTTACAAAATAGTTTTCTACTCTCCAACCATGCAAATGCGAGTACACGTCCTCTTAATATAACCTTACTGATTCCTAAAACCATAAACGTAATTAGTAAATACGGGTATAACCCTAAAGGGTATTAAGACGCAGTACTAAAAAGTGAGCGAGATATGCTTCCTGACTGTCCACAACGTAATCTAATTTTTTAATTATTTTCTTTAGCACCCGTTCGGTAATACGCTTGGGTACTAACTACGCTAATGATTTTAGGGATAAGTAAGGTTATATCCATAGGAAGCGTACCCGCATTTGCGTGGAGGGAGAGTGGAAACTTTTTTAAACCACCTCAGAACACCCGACTGAGATTTAAACCTTGCTTTCCTCGTCATCGGCAGTTTAGTCTAATGTGAGAGTAGCGCCTTAGTCCATGCGACCATCGAAGCTTACGTATTATAGTAATAATATTACTTGTATTTCCATTAATCACAGTCGTGTGGTTAGAGAGACTTACTGCAGGGTCTCAGGTTAATACGTTCATCATACATTTATTAATAGACCAAGAGGAAGAGCAAGAGA
Source organism: Timema bartmani (assembly GCA_902151455.1). NCBI lineage: Eukaryota > Metazoa > Arthropoda > Insecta > Phasmatodea > Timematidae > Timema > Timema bartmani. Next base: position 7,876 of record CABFWB010003208.1, on the reverse strand, counting down.
CTGATGGTTGAAGGGAGAAATGAGGAGTGTGGAGGAAAGAGGACTGGACTGGGCCAAGGTGGAGGGAGAAAGATGGCTGAAAGGAGTAATGAGGAATGTGGAGGAGAGAGGACTGGACTGGGCCAAGGTGGAGGGAGAAAGATGGCTGAAGGGAATAATGAGGAGTGTGGAGGAAAGAGGACTGAACTGGGCCAAGGTGGAGGGAGAAAGATGGCTGAAGGGAGTAATGAGGAGTGTGGAGGAAAGAGGACTGAACTGTGATGGTGGAGAGAAATACGACTTTGGAGAGTTTATGTCCCAAACATATCCAGCCAGTGGCTGGAGGCTGTTCATGATGATGATGATGATGATGAATAGGCAGTGGTTCTCAGAGGGCGCGTCACGGAATTCTCAACGTTTTGTTACTGTTGATAAAAAAAAGAATAGCTAAGAATAGTTTCATTCAATTTTTTTTTTTAAGAAATAAGAGAGAAATGTCTAAAAGTTTTTTTCCTGGGAGTTTTAAGGGCTTACAATCCGGGTAGTTAATGAGATTCTTGTCGTTTTTCTACATCAAAGTCCAATTCATGGTCACACACACACACACACACCCTGTACTTCCTATTCACCTGAGGGAAGTTTCTTCTGCGCACGCGCATGTAAGAATCTTCCGTAGTGCCACGACGACTCACAAATAGTGTGACGTGAGAAAAAAAAAAGTTTTTGAAACACTGGATCAAAACGTTACTCTCACAATAGACTGGACTGCCAATGACACGGAGATAGGGGTTTGAATCCCAGTAAAGTGCACTGAGGTGGTTTTTCCTAAATAGTTTTCCACCCTCCCTCCCCGCAAGTGCGGGTGCATTGTCTCCAAATTCAACCTTCCTAATTCCTAACCCATTAGTGCAGTTAGTAAATAGGCGTATAATCCAAACAGATAGTAGGACGTGGTGCTAAAAAAAAAAATCCTGGTGACACTTGGAGTAGTTCCCCCTTCGGGAAAAATACCCACAGTACCAGTCGGGAATCGGACCCGAGACCTCTAAGTTAGTAGCCAGGTACACTGACCACTACACTACGGGGTTGGTTATTAATAATTAAGATCAAAGTTAATTATATGTTTAGGCCTTAGTAGTGAAAAAAAAAGACAAGTATTTTTCGTTATACTTTTTTCTGAAAGATAAAATCTCACTGTTTTAATTGTTAGTGAAAAAATAGTTGGATATTTCCTGCACATGTGTCTGTACTTACACATCGTTAAGAACTAGGAGCTGTGTTATTATCAAACTAATAGAAGAAATATAGCCAAGTTAAATAGGACCTTGCTACGATCGGTCAACAAAAATAATATTTCGATATAGTTTTTTATGATCACTGTGATGGTTGGCTTGTACTCAATTAAGTAGGAAAACGTGGCCCACGTGTACTGGGCATACAACCTCCATCCACCAGATTATGAATACAACCACCATCCACCAGATTATGAAGAAAACCTCCATCCACCAGATTATGAATACAACCACCATCCACCAGATTATGAAGACAACCTCCATCCATCAGATTATGAAGACAACCTCCATCCACCAGATTATGAAGACAACCTCCATCCACCAGATTATGAAGACAACCTCCATCAACCAGATTATGAAGACAACCTCCATCCACCAGATTATGAAGACAACCTCCATCCACCAAATTATGAAGACAACCTTCATTCACCAGATTATGAAGACAACCTCCATCCACCAGATTATGAAGACAACCTCCATCCACCAGATTATGAATACAACCACCATCCACCAGATTATGAAGACAACCTCTCATCCATCAGATTATGAAGACAACCTCCATCCACCAGATTATGAAGACAACCTCCATCCACCAGATTATGAAGACAACCTTCATCCACCAGATTATGAAGACAACCTCCATCCACCAGATTATGAAGACAGTGTTGACGAATGGACCTGTCTCTCTCCCTCCTAAGCTGTGACGTAACCTCCACGTGCAGTCCCGGCATACCAGTTACCCCTGGCTAGGTAGGCCGACAAGACAACCGTCAACTCGTTCATTGAACACCTTCTCAGAGACTTACTTAATTATTAATGGAGAGCATGGGGGCTATTAGCGCCTTGGACCGCAACTTGAATTTAACTCCGAATAAGTATTACACCCCCTTTTTAGCACAACCATCTTTACCATATTTGAGGCCAAATGGGTGTTTTAATTTAGAGTTAGGAGGTTCAAGGTACCAACAATGTCTGAATGTCTGAAATATCTCATACTTTTGTACTGTCCTTCTAAATATTTGTGTGGTCAGAGGGTCACTGGTATCTGACACCTACTAACAACCACAGGGGGTCACTAGTGCCTGACACCTACTGATAACCACAAAGGGTCACTAGTGCCTGACACCTACTGACAACCACAGGGGGTCACTAGTGACTGACACCTACTGACAACCACAGGGGGTCACTAGTGACTGACACCTACTGACAACCACAAAGGGTCACTAGTGCCTGACACCTACTGACTGTATCACAACTCAGTTATCTTCATCCCGCATCAGCAGGTCCTGCGCATGCGTACTGTCGACCTTCTCTCTAAATGTTACATAATTTACCCGCTTATGATCGCTCTCGCCGTCAAGGAATGCGGCTGAGAGCTTGCTTTCGCCGGACTCTCCTTCTTTTGTTTCGCATCGAATGGAAGGCGACGTTGGAGCGATTGTTTTAGATACAGTGAGAGGGTTTGCAAGACAATACAAGTACACTCATTTATAAGTGTCCTTCTATCAGGATTAATATCAAGAATGACAGCTTCAGATCATATCACCTGACGTATAAACACTTGAAAGTAAACCTAGTAGCTTTCATTAACTGTTCTTCCTAACGCAGGCTTACAACGAAGTACACACACACTAAGACGACATTCTATTTTAATTGAAAACATTAATTTATTGGAAATATTTAATGTGCACTTTCTGAACCCACTGATTATAGCAGCACACGATTATTTATATGGGGAACAAGGCCGTAGTCAGGGAGGTTTTGGGGGTTCAACCCCTAAATGTTATGAACAAACTATACATGGCTTTATTTATGGTTCAAACAATATCAAAATTAAGGTACAAGTACAAATTAGGAAGCTGTGTTACAATAAAAAAGAACTTCTAGAGCTGTTTAGTATTTAAAAATATTTCTAACCTTCGGCAGTTTTGGTGTTATGTTGCCATAAATAAACTCTTCGGATAGCTTCTAGAACTGTTTATCATTTAGATATTTTTTCTAGCCTCCGGCAATTGAGGGAGGGATGAGCCAACAACTCCCCCTCCCCCCCGGATTTATTGGCTGGCTATGGCCTTGATGGAGAAGAGCGAAAGGACCTATCCAGTTTTCTGGGAAAGGTATTTCCACAGACCTTCCAGGGTTCTTTTACTTTCCTTCCAAAGGAAACTGTGTTACGGATTTGTATCGCTCAAGAAAAATCCATCGACCCTCAGCTGGGTTTGAACCCACGAAGATCGGGTCTTGAGGCGAGCACTTTATCCCAAGACTACCGTGGTCGATTAATTGTACGTAAATCAAAGAGAAAGCATGAGCAGTCACGCTGTCTGAGTCGTAAGGCTTGTGATAGACCGAATCGCGTGAAGCATAACAGTGACTTCTAATTATTAATATTATTACTATTATAAGCACCGCGTCTTACTACCCGTTCGCGTTATACCCACTTGATAATGTGTAATGGTAGGGTGATTGTGATATATGAAATGGAGGACCTACAGTTTAACGTGGGATCCGAACCACGGTGGAGGGCTGGCATTCCACACATTCACAAGTTGTGATTAATACACGTCTTGTCAAGAGGTGAAGTAAGGGTTTGGCAATCAGATAAATCTGTGACAGGACCGAGGATTGAACCCCGGACCCCCAGCACAGAAGTCCGACATCTGACTTCTAATTCTTTGAACGATCCCTTTGATTCGTCAAGTGTAGCTTAGTTTACCCTGAATGAATATCAACACAGGTAGCTGACGATTTCCACACGTCCATCACAGACTCAGCCTTAAGGTGGGGATGTTGTGAACGTGAGAAAATATCAGTGTTTTCACAGTTTTTATATCAAAACCTTTTTTGGGGGGTTCAAATAAATAAAATATTGTTGCAGCAGAATTTTTATTTCTATTTATTTGAGGTATTAAACTTGCTCTTTATGAACCGACTGATCATAATAACATCCCACGACTTATAAACTAACTTAAATCTAGAACAGACAGAAAATCCAGACTCCCTGACTGTTAATTCATCGTTATGAAAGGGTAAACCCACATTTAACAAAATAAACTACTTTAGGCCATGTCAGGAATCGAACCCGGGACCCATAGTTTAGTAGACAGCCATGCTATCAACAGAGATAAGGTGTCGGACTCACAAGTGAAGACAGAAATATTAATATTCTTCGCCTGGTGATATCAACAGTTGTTGAATGTCTGTCATGAGCATTCAGCCTAGCGGTATTAGATGATAAACTTTTCAATTGAAGAGAAAAAGTTGTCATTAAATTCCAGGACACCCTCAACAGATATTTAACAACTGTTGAGGTCATAATGAGAAGAAAATTATACTCTATATTTCTACTGGAAAAATGTTTGATTTATTTTGACCAATAAATATTTTGCTATAAAAAACTGAAAAAACACCTTAGCTCGCGTCCCCTGCATCCCCACCATAAACTATGATAGAAGAACGACCTTGAGCATGGGATGAATCTTAGATAACGGATAGCTCAGTGGTAGAACATTGACGTGCTGAGTCTAAGGACCCGGGTTTGAGTCCCATGCCCAGGTGTCATTATTTTTTCTAATAATTTAAATTAATCGGTTTAACCTGAAGCTTACCTTGTTTGGTGGTGCAGCTAATTGAGTAGGTAGGCGTGGCAGCGATACATCAATGTATAAAATATCAATTTATTTATAAAAACATCAATATATTAATTACATCGATACTTTATTATCCGATATATCAATAAATGTATCGCTGCATTTCATGTAACGGACAGCGCTCTCAATCCTGGGAATCAAAATTAGTTAAACTATTTTTATTAATTTTTTTTTATTAAAACTGAGTCGATTTTTTATATATTTAATAAGCTGGTTTTCTATTTTCAACAGCCAAAAAAAAAATTAAAAAACTGCGAAAAATATAATAACAGAACAGTAGCCATCTTAATACCCCAACCTACTTCAGTGGCCACATGGTCTAAGGCATTACTCTCACAATAGACTAAACTGTCAATTACGGGGCGATCGAGATTCAAATCTCAGTCTGGTGTACTGAGGGCGGTTATCGCAAAATTATTTTCCACTTTCCTTCCACGCAGATTCATGCGCACTTCCTCTAAATATAGCCTTCCTAATCCCTTAAACCATTATAGTAATTAGTATATAAGATTACAGCTCGAATGGGTAGTAAGACGCGGTGATAAAAAAATTATAGGATAGCACGGATATAATATAAATTATTGGAAAACTCTATTATCCGTGTTTCCTTTAAAATTGAACCCTCCTGTTTGTAATTCGGTCTTATTCATTTTACACAATTTATAAAAATCTAGAATTCAAACCAAATAATATGTTTTCCACGCTTACATCGAATAATCTAATAGTTAAGTATGAGGAGGGTAGTTTAGAATAAGTGACCCCGCATTAGCGAGAAGGGGGCTAGCAAATCCAGAATGATAAACAACAGGGGTAGAGGGGATAAACATAGTCCAAGTGCTTGCAGCTGAGATTTGAACTTCTACATCAACACGCGGTCCATCGCAAGAATGACATCATAGACCATATGACCATAGCTGTGGGTGCACATTCTCTACTTTTTTTTTTGTCACCACGTTTTACTATCCGTCCAGGTCTTGTGCTTATGTGTTGATTACGCTAATGCGTTAAGGATGAGGAAGGTTTAGTTCAAAGGAACTTGAGTGGGAAACAATTTAGGGAAAAAAAACCCCTCAGTCCACCCGACTGAGATTCGAACCTTCAAAGGAACTTGAGTGGGAAACAATTTAGGGAAAAAAAAACCCTCAGTCCACCCGACTGAGATTCGAACCTCAATCTCCCCGTAATAGACAGTCCAGTATACTGTGAGAGTGACGCTATTCGACCACTCGACCAGTGAAATGGGTTGTACCATCCTATTTTGATGATAGTTTGTATCTGGTTAACCGTGCACTCTCTTCCGTGTGTGGATGGATGGCCTAACTCAGTCGGTAGCGTGTCTGCCTATTGGCATAAAGCTCCCTGGTTTGATTCCGGGGAATGTACACACAAAAAATTATTGGTGAAAATTATGACTATCCCCCTTTCACAGCGATGAGATCCGCCAGGAGGGCTGGGTGCTCTGTCTGTTCTAGATTTAAGTTATTTTATTAGGCGTGTGCTGATATAATCAGTCGGTTTAGAAAGTGCACATCAAATATCTCAGATAAAATTGAAATTAAATCTTTTCTATGTTTTGAATTCTTTGTCGTTTTCGCGATAATACTGGTTTGTGTCTCTTAGGGCAGGTTCATACTTGCAACCAGGACTTCAGAACGTCGAGCGATGTTGATTATAGGACTAGGATTGTTTCTGGGATCTAATACCTTGGCTCAGTCGGTAGCGTGTTCACCTACCGAGTTAAGGGTCCCGGGCTCGATTCCTGGCATGGTCGAAAAACTTATCACTGGTGAAATGTGAGTTCACACTTTTACAGTCTTGAGTTAAAGGTTAGGGACTGGATGTTGTGCCTGTCCTAGTCATAAGTTAGATTATAAGGCATATGAAGCTACGACAGGCCTATCAAGCCTGTAGTGGAAAATATATGGATAAGGTCACAGGCTGGAAACAGTAATGAATGTAAAGTAGAGTAAAGATGAGTAAAGATTGTTGTTGGTATATCACAGGCAATGCTCTGGTACATATAAATTCTGTTCATGATACCCTGGTTTTTTATAGTTCATTATTTGTCATTTTGGATTTTTAGTTTATATTTTCTTAGTTTGCATTATACATAGGCATTTTTCTTGAAAAGATCACCTTTTATTTAAATACTATAGATATTTTATAAATGTATAAACACTCAAACAAAAAAAAGTCAGCATATAATTTTTGGATTGAGAAAATAGTGTAGGCCATAAACTTTGTATCTTCTTTGTTTGTCTGGTTATAAAATACACATTCCTGGCTGCATAGGGTTGCGTTGGGAGGGGGTGGTTATTACTTCTGAAGCAGATATTTACAAACTATGTTATATTTAAAATAATACAAGAAGTTAATTTTTTTTCATTGCATAGATATGTTCTAGTTTCCATTCTGTAAAGTGTATTATTTAGTCGTGTTCATTCATTACGCGTTGTTCATATCTCAAGGTCAATTTTGTAAATTTGAAGTAATTTTTTATAATTTTATATGAAATTTTTTATCATTTTTATATAATTAAAGTCACGGCCCTGGTTATTTATATGGGAGATCCAAAAGTATCCCACTTCTGACACCAGAGGTCACTTGTCACCATGCTGTAATGTGGACACACTCACATCTAACAATGGATTGCGTGATGCTGTTCTGGTCGAAAAGTATGGCCGCGCCCTTAGTTAGCCTCCAGGGGACATGAAGATAAAAACCCGAATGTAATAATCCGCCCATCGCTTGAGAAGCACTAGATGGTCAAAACGGTAGGTTTTCATTTACCTTCGTAGTTAATTAACTGAGCTCCATTATCGATCAAATTAAACCGAGTCGAAATTACATTTAAGTGGCCTTCCTATTTGGAATGAAGGGATTACTGAACTTGACCGTCAAGATTTCGTGGGCACGTTTTGATTGGATACTCATAAGCAACCAATTGGAATTAAA
>CABFWB010003207.1:70213-84559 GCA_902151455.1 Timema bartmani | reverse complement strand
GAGTTCATTTAGTCTGTTTTGTCACTGATGGAGAGGCCAAGGTTTTAATCTTGGCTGGGTGTACCAAGGGTAGTTTTTCCTAAATTGTTTTCCACACATCCTCCATCCAAACAAGAGCGCATTTCCTCTAAATTATTTTTTCTTAATCTCGATTGTTGTGATTGAATGTGAATAGCTTGGGTCGGTAGTAAGAATCAGTGTGAATTAAAATCACTTTAGCTTGTAATGGAATAACAGCTTAGTTATATCTTAAGTTTGGTTAAAGGTTTGAGTCAAAGCAAAGTATTCCCTTAATTTGAAGACAATGTTTAATTTTGTTCTCAAATGTCAATTTTTAGTTTTGTGTTAAAACTTCATGGTGTCGTGCTAATATAAATTCTGACTGATTAACATTATATGAAGCTATTTTTCAAGATTTTGGTCTTGGCAATTTGAACTGAACAAATAAAATATATTTATCGTATTTACAAATGATTCTGTAAAAGGGAAGTATGAAATGGGTCAAAATATGTTGAAATTTATATTATTTAAAAAACTGTGTCTTCAGAATGTACACTCTTTTTCCTAATAATATAATTTCAATATTTAACTTTTATAATTACAAAGATATACACTTTGACAAGTAACTATCAATCAATTTCTTATTTTTAAGTATCAAGCATTTAATCAAAACATAATATAAATAATCAGCCAAATTATATCATTATGTTTAATTATATGTTCTGTATATGTTAGTTTTCGAGATCCCTACGGGACTGGTGTTTACTGTCTTCTAATGTGATTCCTGTTATTATGTTAAATATTAGATGTTTATGTAAAATAAAAACTCTTACAAACATACAAACTGCTATTATTTGATTTATTTTAACATCAGATTCAAATGCCAGACTTTCATTTTGATAAAATCATTAATTGAAAGGTATTACACTGCTTTTAAACTTTCCAAAATTTCTACAAGTGTAGCTTGTTGTTTTTGTATCTTTGAGCGAAAAGCCTATGTTAGTTTAAATTTGTAACATTCTTAAGCTGGTTTATATTGCCCACAAATAAAACCATATCAGAGTTTTGGCTTGCGGCAATGAAATATGTATGCCAAAGTTGGATCAAAATCGATTGATGGGTGTTTCTTAATTTGGACCCACACAAAAACACTTTTCAAGAAGTATATTTCAATATAAAACTTCATTCTTAGCATTATATGTCTTTTTTAAGTTTAACAAAGAGTAGGCTTACTTGACTCAATACTTTTGAAAAAAATTAATATTTAATTTTTGAGTACTAAACAGTCATGTATTAAAAACAAAATCTGTGGATAGCCTTAGCCAAGTAATAAAAGGCTGGAACAAAATCAAAAATCAATCATTTCCTAAGTGGTTAGGCCTCCAGTCTGTGTTATATTCCAACTCTGGGCAAAATTGATTTGATTAGTTTTGAATCTCTTTGTATCGGTAGACACACAGCTTAGAGGTAAAGCTCAGCTAATCCGATTTGTCGATGACAAGGCAGTCACGAGCTCAAATTTTGGTTGTGTAGTGTGGGTGGTTTTTATTTAAAGGTTTTTTTTCCTGCTTTCACAAATCATTATGTTATGCGGGTAAAGCTACTCTAAGTTATTTCCTTATAATTCCCACCCCCATTAGAAAATTAAATGTTATCGTCTGACTAGGTTGAAAGACTTGTAAAGAAAATTCCAAGATGTTTTATGTGTAAGTTCATAATGTATGTTACTTTTATTTACCATTAAACATGCCTACATCAGAAAAAAAAATCGCGGGTATTGTGCGTTGTCAAGCGAGGTTATGGGTACTTAAAGCCATTCTACAGGGGTAATCTTTAACATTAAGAGTCTTGGGTTTTCCAGGGGTTCCAATATATTAGATTAATTCAAAGTAAGGTTGTTACAGAAGTAAGAAAATAAATCATTGTTAGAAGGGTAAGGGAAAAAGTGGGCAAACTGTAGTTGGATTCTGGTTGGAACAACTTTTTAGAAGATATATTAAAAAAAATTGTGATCAGTGTTGATACCATTTTACAAAATTAAAAAGTTTGATTTCATTGGTAGTGATATTATCAAAATTGACAGCTATTGATCATATGACTTGACATATGAATATATGAAAACTGTTTTATTTTTTAACTGTCAAAAGTGTATACATATCTGAAGTAGATTGTACCAAGTTTGGTTGAGATCTGTCAAAAATTAAAAGGGCCCATGCAGACAGTTGTCATGTCATGGTATTAGTCCCATATTTTAGTAGATGTATAAAATAATAAGGCTTGTTTGTGTGTCAATAAATTAAGTTGGGAAATAAGAAATATTGCGTCCTTTCAACTAAATGTTATGCTTATATTTGTAATAAATGCGAGTATGAAATTAGGATGCAGGTTGGTGTCTGTATAAATTTAATGTTAGATCTTAAATCCTATGTTTTTTATAAACCCGAGTATGAATAGGAACATTTTGTTGAGTATATGTAAAATTGATTAAGGATATATGTCAATTAAGATAAATACACTACAAAAGTTTTCATAAAAACCAAACAAATTAACTTGAATATGAAATTTAATTTTTCATGTGTTTGCTTCAAAGAGCTCTCGACAAATTGTCTGAAATTTTCAAAAATCTATTTCAACAGATCTTTACAAAATGTGTCACTTTAAAAAGCTTTATCAAACCAATGTCTCGTTAAAAACTTTTTTTACAAATGTGAAATTGAACTTAGATTATACTATAAGAAGGGTTTTTAAGATTAATTTTATTGAGTTTTTTTTAAATTCTATCTTTATAAAACTGCTACAAGACAACACCTACCAAGACTTGAATAGAATGAGCCAGTTTCACATACAAAACTGGGCCATTTCATTATGGTCCAAGTAGGTGTCGTCTTGTGTTTGGTATTCAACCACACTAAGGGCCAGTTTCATAGTCAGATTTAGTACGCCTTAAGTATGGCGCTATACTAAATATAAGACGTTACCTTCCTGAAATTGAATGGAATGGGCCAGTTTCATATGCGAAACTGGCCCATTCCATTCGAATAGAGGTAGGTGTCATCCTGTATTTAGTATCGACTCGCACTTTAGGCATGCTAAGTTTGACTATGAAACTGGCCCTATGTCTGACTAAGAAACTAACTCTGAGCCTAGGTACTTAAATTATACAAAGAGAATAAATATCGGCTTCAGCCGCAGGTGGAATCATAATCAATCAAAGTGAAATGTGTTTTGAACCAGGCCAACAACTGTATATGTTATGTACTATGAGAATTTGAAATGCTTAGTATAGCATGACTATTTTTTTAAGTAGAAAGAAAGGTAATAAATATTTTTATGGCCTATACCAGAGGTGGGCAAACTTTTCTCCCTGAGGGCCACATGGCCATTTATGGGGGTCTCTCTCTAGAGGGCAGCACGTGACAAAAATCTAAATTTATCAAATAATGAACTTTACTTTCACACAAAAATATATTTATTAGTCAACTACCGTAATTACTGTACACACAAGCTTATTTTGATTCTTGTACACATGTAACATTATAAACAAGATTGCTCATTTGTTCAAATGTTTGAAAACACGCAATCACAATATTTTTAATTTGCCAATTTTGTTAGTAAAATCACGAAAGTTTTAAATTTGTGAGATATGGATAAATTGTCATTGTGGGCTGTAGTTTGCCCATGCTGTCCAATACCTACAGTATCATTTTTATCGGAAGCCCGTTATTTGATAACTGGAAACTCATGTTGCCACAATGGCATGAATAAAAATATTACAATAATTGTATTTATATTACTATCCCCCTTACTTAATAATTGTATTTATATTATTAGCCCCTTACTTAATTATGTAAAAATAAATTATACAGCAATGGATAAGTATTAATGGAAGCTTTTGCTAACTTTTTAGATTAACCAAACAAATTAAAAAATCAAATAAAGAGTGTCTACAGTGCCAAATTTTAGCGACTTTCAACAAATCACCATTGGTGGTCGAAAGTGGGCTTCCTATATAAAAAAAGGGATTATTAATTTTTTTGCTAACATCTAATGTTTATATCTATATTTTTTACCCCTCTAACCCTGAAGTTTAGGGTTTATTAATATTGTTTGCTAACATCTAATGTTTATATCTATAATTTTTTTCCCCTCTAACCCTAAAGTTTATATCATTTTAAGATTAAAATTTTAAAAATGAATCAGGTTCAGGACAAGATTATGTTAAAATACATTTCTAACCATTAAAAGTATTTGTATTTTGTATCTCACAAAAAAAATTGAGGCAGCCTTAACTGGTATAGTTATTTAAACTACGTTTAGGGCCGATCTTATGACCATCGGAAAATATTGCTATCAGGAGGTTAAAGTTAGCGACCAGATAAAGGTTATCAGCCACTTTAATATCTTACATGTATTATGAACAGAATTTATCTGCCAGATAAATATATTTTTATGCAGAACATGCAAGGTTGGTACTGTTTATGGCGACTAAATGAGTGCGAGGAAACAGATGACGTCATGTGGTACAACATCTACAAAATTTCATTTATTTTACTCACATTTAAAATAATTTGTTCTTATATAACTATAACTTTACAAATAGCTTGTTAGTTTTGATATGAGTGTGGATTAAATGTTCTAGCTTTATATATAGTTAGAGCCTGGGCATGTGCCTACTAAACAAGTAAACCAAGATTTTAACCTAAAAACAGATTCCGATAGGCGAAACCTCATGAAAAACAACACATCACTATGACAACGCCAATTTTAACTTTCAGATAAAAGTTATCAGGTACTTAAACCTCTCAATAAAAATGTGATGGATAAATACATTTTATCTAGCAGATAAAAGCTATATGGCAGTCATCTGATGCACTTTTAACTTATCAACCAGATAGAAATAGTTATTGGCCAGATTAATATTTATCCAGAAGTCATAAGACCGGCCCTTAGTAGATTTGTTTTAATCTATATGTGATTAACAAAATCATGTCATAATATCATCCATACATCGCCGACTAACGTAAATTCTACTTACTCACTCTATGGCATTAAAAACTCAAAAGTTCATTGTTACACTTACAAAAGTAAGGCACCTAGTCCTATCTTGAGATATAACTATCCAATCCCCCTCATTACACCCTATCCCTATCTTGAGCTAGTTCTATCCAGTCCACCTCATCACACTATTACTATCTTGAGATAGTTCTATCCAGTCCACCTCTTTACTTAATATGAGATTATTAACGTTTAGGTTTTATGTACTATTATATCATTATCAGAAGTGTGCTAAACACAGCTCATAAGGGTGTGCATAACACAAAATTGCCTCTACCCATTGAGAAAGGGTGGCTCAGTGAAAGGCAAGTGTGAGTAAATATTTTAAAGTTTTAAGAATATAATAATAATATTTAGCACCGCGTCTTACTACCCATTCAGGTTATACGCTCAAGTACTATTTACACTAATGGATTAGGAATTGGGAAGGTTGAATTTAGAGGAAGTGAACCCGCATTTGGGTGGAGGGAGAGTGGAAAACCATTTAGGAAAAACCACCCCCAATTCACCCGACTGAGATTCGAACCTCGATCTCCCCNGAAAAACCACCCCCAATTCACCCGACTGAGATTCGAACCTCGATCTCCCCGTCCTCGGTGGTCTGGCTCAACACGACTGGTGCGTTAGCCAACTACGCCACCAAGGCGGGTAAAGTTTTAAGTTTTAAGAACATTATTTGTAATCATCAAACAGTGTCTCTACCATCCGGGAAAACTGGAATTAGCCAGGAATTAGAAGTGGTTGGAGAAAAAACGGGAATGAGCCGGAAATTTGGTAAATTAGAAAAAAATCCGGAAAAATGTTGTTTTACTCAAAATATGAACATAATAGTCATTAAATCAGTAAATTATTACTACAATGTAATTGAAGTTTTTTTTTTAGCTGTGTAATATAGTTTTTAATTTTCTAATTAATGGTAAACTATGTTAATGTAAATAGAAAAAAACTTTATTTAAATTTTAATCATAAAAAAGATTTATTAAAAAACAGGTTGGGGGAGGGGGGGAGGAGTAGAAGAGGGTGTGACATACTTTGAGAAAGTCGGGAATTTCATTGGTCAATTTGGGTAGACACCAACTAAACCAGTTATGATTCTTTCTCCTAAAAGATTTCTTGAACTATACAATCTTAAGAAATGAGATACATAATGAACTGAAATTGATCAAAGCAGATTAAGGTTTCCAATTCTCGTTCTATGTGCAAAATCATGTGTGCATCTAAGACGCTGTTAGGATCTTGTATTTTTAAGTTTTTTTAATGTTCCAAAAGAATGTTAGCATTGTATAAGTAGGCCCTACCTTAATTTATCCTTTCTAAATTACTCAATTTGATGTTTAATGCTTAGTACATATATTTTAAAACTTAAAGAGCATGTCATGCAATTAAATTAAGAAACATTTTAAGACATAGTATCCCTGGCCCATATGCACACCTATGGAAATTACATAAACCTATTATTTTATAACTCTTGTACCTAATTATGTATTTAAGTGTTTAGTATCACATTCAGTTTTCTCCACATCTGAAGTTAAGTGGCATTAGAGAAATATTTACACAAGACAGAAAAACTACTTCTAAGCTTTCATAAGTAAGGTGGTGACCATACATTTATTCAGTTAGGTGAGCCATAAATTAGGCCTGTATTAGATGTAATAGCTAGGTAACTTATTATGAAAACAAATATTTTCAAAAGTAGGCCTATTTTGGAAGAATAAATATAGGTTGTTAATTATTAGATAAAAGGCCAAACTCAATGTTGAATCAAAAGATTTGCTCGACACCTTAACTAAAAGTCAGTAGCGCGTCTGTCTACTGAGCTAAGGGTCTCGGGTTCAATTCCTGGTATAGCCACAAAATGTATCATTGGTTAAATGTGGGTGTCCCATTTTACTGTGATGAATTAAGCCAGGGTGTTGTGTTCTCTAGATATACGCTACTAATAAGTCATGTGCCGAGTCAGTCGGTTCAAAAAGTTCACATTAAATAATACTTCAAATAAATGAAATAATAAAAAAAATGTATCTGTAACAATTTAAATTTAAATCAAATTTGTGAAATCCCCTTTAGACTACAATCTTCAATTAAAGATAGGTCCAGCTTTGTTTATGTTAAACAGAATGCTCTAAACCAAATCGATAATATATTTAATTTTCCAAGGCTTATCCCAAGCTTCTTTCTACCCTAATGACACTACAATTATGTTTCATTTTAAAATTGCTAGGCTGCGATTCTATAACTTACCCTGTTCACTAAGAGGAAATAAAGTAATTTTATATCAATGAGGAATGGTGCAGTAAGGGAATCATATTTAGACCTTTACCCAGAGTATTGATAAATTAAACAGATGAAAACAAGAAATGGCACATCCAACACTAAAGAGACATTATATATTTTACAAAACTAGCCACATGCAATTATTTATTTCATCATCATACATAAGATTGTGGCCAACCACGGAGTTCTCGGCAGGTCAATAACTTGAGTTACTTCAGGAATAATCTCGTGATGGAATAATTGGAATTGTTCAACAGAATGGAGAGTTCTAGATTTTTTTTTTGTTAAAATATGAAGGCAATGTGGTATTTTGAGATCCTTATGTCTTGACAATACAAGGATCGATTCAAAACTTTGAGCTAATCTTATTTCATCAAGACAAAGTCGCACCACACAGCCTTGAACTTGTCCCGAACGAAACGCCGCCATTTTGATTTGAAGGTAAATTAGTTTAATTAACATGATTGAGTAGTCATTTTTTATATTTATTAGGTTTAACTTAACAGATAAACTAGGAATTTTCAAAGTAATCATATTTATATCTAGTGAAAAGATAAATTTGTAAATGCAGCAAGCATTTAAGTTAACATTCCTTAAATTGTATCAGCAAAAGATCTGCTAGAAATATTTCACCAGAATAAAATGTCATATGAGTTTGAAATTAACTTGAATGGCGTAGGGAATAGCTCTACCAGCCCTTGGATCAGTTTGGTCAGTTTATTCTAGCAACAGAGGAGGGGTGTAGACTATGCGGGAGAGGCGAGGGGAGGGGGGGCTTACAATGTTGAGGGGGAGGAGCGCAGAGAACCAACCCAAGACGACACATAAAACCACAGAATTCTCTTCCATGAGATTGAAAGCTATTACGAATTAAACTGAAGATGTAGTATGATTAACGAGTAACAGTATACAAAGTAAAATCAGCTGCTGAGCCATTGTGTACTGCACTTTCCACTGTGCTTGGGCGGGATGGAGCTAACGCAACGAGCCCGACAGAAATACGACACACACAATTTGCTTATATCGCGGTATTCGCTACACTAATTAATCCAATTATTCCATCACGAACTGCCTACAAATTATCCTGAGACACTCACTACACTTGCGAACTCCGTGCAAGGCGTTTTCCCTGTGAAAATTTGATCAACAAAATAATGTTCAGAAAACACTCACCCGTCATGTAACATGCCTATGTCCTACGGGGTTTACATGGGTTAATTCCAAGGATTCCTTGGCCCCGATTGGGTGGATGACGTCATCATAAGAAGTTCCATTCTGAGGCTTGGCGTGGCGTTGGTGTTTGCCGATCGAAGTTTCCAATGGTCAGGATAATGAGAGGGGGAAGCAGTAAATTTAGTTAAATTTATTTTTTACTATCACCCTGTCTTGGGGAGAAATATAACATTTTTAATGGCTTTTAACCAATACTAAGCTTTGATCTTTATTATTGTTACTTTCCTTAAAAAAAATCTAAACAAAATCATTATAGAACTGATTTTTTAAGAAAAGTTATTTAACATTATCTACATTGGTATGGATTTTTTTAAAATTCTTTATTCGATTTTATCCAGATTGAAATAAAAGTTAGTTATAGTATAAAGTTTTGGTGTCGAGATTAAAAATTAAGGTTTAAAGCATCCGCTTTATGAGAGAGGTGAAGAGGGAACCAATTGTGAGTCGCTGGCATTTTTAATTCGAGCCTTGCCATTGGTTGACGTGAAACTTTTTTAATGCACGGTCCTTAAAGTACTCGCGCACAGGACGTTTTTGAATTTTGAATTCTTACGTTTTGCTGTAAAAAAGGACAAAGTTTGAAAGAGAGCGAAAGAAGTTGGACAAGAACCATATAGGAACTAGGAAGGAACTATAGCTGGGATAAAAGCAATGTAAAAACAAGCCAATGGGAGGCTAGCGTTAGTGTTCAAGAGGGGAGGGGCTTACAATCACACATACTTGACGACACATTCACCACCCACCCCTAAACCAACCAAAACTCACGATCGTGGACAGAGTTGGCTCCCCCACAGAACTTTGCTCCTCCCTTTACCAAATTCGAAAACGATAACATCTTTTTAGAAGTTTGACACCTTTATTATTTCTCATTGCCATGTATAGCCAATCTGTTACAGTGATTCTATAGGCGTTTGCAATATTGAACTAAACTAGTGAGGAAACGGAATCAAATGTTGCTTTTGAGTTTTAATACATCATCATAGTTGTGTGAATTATTCGTATAAGTTTGTCTTTAACTATGATATGAATCAGATTAATTATATTTACAGTTAAAATAGTCTTTTCCAGTTATAAAATACAAACTGTTACAAAGTTAGTTCGTATTTTACTCGTATGGTGACAGCACATGACGGATACCACGGTGTACAGTAATAGGTCACAAGTCTCGGCGTATTGTGGGTGCAACAGGAAGCTATAGTAAACACAAGTGTATTGTTTTATAACAATACGTTAAATCCAGTAATCCACGGCTACTTATTAATACAACTTTAAATTCGATAGAAGTTCCAGGACTTTTGGGCCGTTTGTTGTAGATGTAAAATCGACACTGTAAAACATGTATTTTTTATAAAAAGCAATAAGTTATTCCAATGATAATGTGCTAGTATTAAAAATATAAGTCTAAATTTGCCTATGGCAAAATTTTTAAATGTGCTCCAGAGGCGTAGCAAAAAGGTGGATAAGGGGGTGGGTAGCAGGTCCGCACCAAATACCATCTCAAGGAATGTCATAGATGTAATTTTGGAAAAAATATATATATATATAATAATGATTACCTATTTAAAAACTATTAAAATTGTAGTGTTATTAATAATTATTATATAATAATTGTAATGTGTTCCCTTTAAATCATTAAAATATAAGTAAGGAACATATTTGAAAGGAGCGCCACATTTAACCTTTCTGGTACTGACAGACAGCGACTTGAGATTTCCAAGCTCTTTTTAAACTTCTTAAAAGAATTTGGTTCCTACACCCAATAGGGGGTGCCAAAAATCTCAACACTGGGGTCATCCGTGCAACTCTTTAGAGTCTGAGCCTGAAACAATTTTGGGTGGAGTCACTGTCGGTAAAAATGTACTGACTTTGGCTTCAAAATAAAAACTGATTGCTGTAATATATTAATACTTTTTTTTTATTCTTTAGGGTCAATATTTGTAATGTGGATTGACAAATGTATTCAAATACACATTCACAATTTCAAAGAAGCTTACCATTAAGTCATAGTGGATTGGAGTACTTTACTGCAGTAAATTTGTTATTACCAATTAATATACTCGTATTTTAGCTATTTATGAAGGAGTCGAAGTCTAAGGCAACCCTGCATCCATGAAACGCATAGCACTTTTTTTCTTACCTGGTTTTACCCTTTCCTCGCCCTGCTCTGTGGTAGAGCATTATTGGCATGCAAAGTCAAAGGTTCTGGGTTCGATTCTCATGTCTAGGTTATAATTTTTCATTTAAATAAATTGTGTTCAGCTATCAGTGCTGATCCTGTGGACATTCATCACATATCAGTTTGTGATACACATGAATTAATTAGGCTATTTAGTTTATTGACATAAATGGCTAGTACAGAGTTCTTACAGTCTATTAAGTCAGGGGGGAAAATAATACTTAGGAAAAGTCAGGGGAAATGAAAACTTAGAATTTCTACACGAGTGCCTCAGCAGCCACCATTATTGCAAAACTACAAGAAAGAAGTCTTTTAAACCAGAAAGCTGTGAGAGGTCTGTCTTCATTGGATCCTTGTGCTATTCATCATTCACCTCAACTGGGCCAGCAGAAACTTATGTTTTTATTGAAAGAAGTCAATCATGCCAACATCATAAGTCATGTTCTGGCTGAAAATGCTAAGAAAGAATACATGCATTTATGAAACCTCAAAAAATTAAAGCATCAAAAATATGTTGTCCTTATGATCAGTCTGGTGATGAAGTAGTATTTGGCAGTAAAGATTTGCTTTGGTCTTGTGTCATGGAAATGCAACTGTAAAAAGTGTTTTTTCAGTCAATAAATCAGTACTGGTTGAAAATATGCACGAAAAGACAGTCACTGCATAGCGTCGCATTCACAAGAAGTATGAGGGATTGAAAACATACACATTAGCAAAAAAGATGTTGGATTATGTGTAAAGTGCTCGGAAACGCTATCATGTATATTTGGAGATGAAGAAGGAAAGAAGCAAAGGCAGAAAAGAGGTAGTTAGGTAGATCTTCAAGTTAAAGATTTAGAGGGCAACTGAAGAAAAACAGAAAGCAATAAAAGTTGAGTTTCATGAAATGAAGAAGAAACAGGCTTCACTTTCTTAAATATACTATAGTTTCTTATTGTAAACTATTATATCATGATCATTTTAATAAAACAAAAAAATGTGACTTTAGACATGGATGATATTATGAGAAAGCAAACAGTTATTCCTGTTGTGAGATATTCAGTTTAGGAAATATACAGGTTAGGGTAAAATAAAACTGTAATGATATATTTTTTTGTATGTTCTTGGTGTCCTGTTATTTAGTACATATTTCTACATATGATACCAAAGGAATCAAGTATGTTGCATGTGATGCGGCCAAGGAAAACATGCCACATGTCACAAAAATCATTTTCCTCTTTTTTATTTATACTGATAGAAAACTTAATTCTGAACATTACAAAAATTAACTCTCTAGCTATAAAATTACATTTTTTAAGTACTAATATTTCAAATATTAATATTTATTTTACCAATTTATGGTAAATGGCTGCCAAGGTTTAAGAAAAGAAAAATATTTATAAAATTAAATCTTAAAACCCTTTTACCATACAAGGTATTTAAAATGCTCTGTTTGAGCAGGAGAATACATTTTATCTATAAATTTTTTTTTAGATGTCTATTTTTTTTTATCAGCAAAAGGAATGCAACTATTAACTGAAAATATTCATCTACCTGCAGAAACAAAATCCGTGAAATTGGATTCTGTTGAAATTATTTTTATTTATGAAACTAAAGATGCTCATTTTGACCTAAAGGATGTATTAATTTTATTCATAACTATTATAGTTATTACTCTTCTATCTTAATTTTTAATTTGCACATTAATTTTTTTTAAATCCTAACTTGGTTTACCAACTTTACTGATTGTGACTAAAATGATCTTCTTATTCTAAACTTTGGCATAGTTTTAACTTCCAGGAACCACTAACAAATTAAAGAATAACTAAAACAAATCACTATCAAGTTTATCAAAAGTCATCACTTTGGCACAACACAGGAACTGGTGTACATTGTAATCCCTCTATAGTGGTGCAGCCTTCCACGTGACCTCTTTGGTGGTGTGCGCTGGAGCTCAGTGTTAGCTTCCAAAATCCGCAAAACATAAACAATATGACTATCAACTATTAAGCTTTCAGAGCAGCGAACAAAACAGTGTGATTATTCACTAGGATTATGAAAAAAATCAATTTTCTTCTACAAAACTTTATTAATAATTATAACAGTACTAGATCAATTGAAAGGCGGTGGTGGGTTTTATTATTATTTGAAATGTTCAGTAAAAACAGAAATACATCAATACCAATGAATATGTAACTTTCAATAAAATATACCTCTTTATGTCACTATGGGAATTTAGCACTGGCGACATCCAGCATGGTTTCATTTCCTGCGCAATACCTTATTTAAAGCTAGATTTCTTGTATTACTAGTGTCGTGGTAATCCTCTTTACTGGTTGAGATCATAGTTTACATTTCTAACAAAGATAGTGTCGAAATCTAGAAACTGTCAATTTCAACCCGAATTGACATTTTACGCTCTGCTGAACAATTTCTTTGAGCGACATGTGGCATGTTTTCCTGGGCCGCATCACATCTTTTATTATTTTCCCAGAACTGATTGGCAAAACATCTGCTTTCTTATTCTTCCATGAGAGTTGAGGCAAGGTCAGCTGTAGGGGAGGTTTGGGGGTCAAAGACCTTCAACCACCGTTGTCCGAGAAGGTCAAGGGATTATTTCAAGGGAAATATTTGAAGATGTGTGCACATAGAAAAGTGGTTCTGCTTCTCAGATAATCTGGAAGCGCTGGGAATCAAATCCGGGTCCTCTGGGTCCGTAGCCAGAACCTCCGACCACTAGACCCCAAAGGCGGTGCTAAAATTGTAATGCTATCTACTCGGTCTAATTACTACTACTTCCTTAGGAAGATGCTATAATAGCATTGAAATATTTAAGTGTTTGTAAATATGTGTCAATGTTTTTCTTTTATTTGTGCTCTACCATTTTCCTAATATTCTATTATTTTATTTATTACTAAATGTTTTTGCTCAATGCACTTTTTTCATACATATCTACTCGGTTAGAAATTTAAGGGAATATCAATGTCGGGGCTAAGAGCAGTATGGGCACATTTCTGAATTCATAAGAGAGACAGATCCTATTCAATTAGCTTAGTGTAATTAAAAGCACACAGTTAGCAATACTCAAAGCAAACAATCATAAGAGTAAAATGAAGTGGTAGGGCCTACATGGATCAAGCGTCCATGAGATCTTGGTGAGAAGGAATCAGGTGGATTGTCCAACTCAAGTTGCAATTAAAATTATTTCTTAAAGCCTAACTTATCTCACACAATGATGCTTGGAAACAAATGAGTCTCCCAACTTGAGAATGTATGCTCCAGAAGCTATTTAGATGCATAAACTCTGACTAACATAGGGGAGATCATCTCAGACTATTAATACTCTATCTCTACGTTATTGGTTTATTTCTAAGATATTTACCAATATCTTTTGCTGTAAACAATGGTACACCCAAGGGGGAGAGGGCCAAACAGGGTATTTACCCCTCCCCCTCCTCAATACCACAAATAATTTTAATATAAATTTAAATGATATGAAGTATAACTAAAATATTTAGCATTGAAGATGTGTTGACTGTATAGGCTACATTTTAAGAACAGGCTTCTGACTTAAGCCTAGTATTCAAAAGGTTTACCGTTACACACACAAAATTGACAGTTGAAAAAAA
>CABFWB010003207.1:22218-69224 GCA_902151455.1 Timema bartmani | reverse complement strand
AACTAGTTCACATCATTATGGGTATGCGGCGCAGGACTAGCATACCCGGAGAATACGCCATTGCCGAAACAAAATATGTAATTTAACTAATGTTTTCACGTGTATAGTATCGTAAAATTATAATGGAAATTTTGTGAGAGGTTGGTCAGGGAACTTAAGAAAATTGTCTGTGAAAGTAAGGGATTTTTTTTTTTTTTTACAAATACTGTAGGAACCCTGCAGAAGGAATCTTCCTGACAGAATGTGGATTATACAGTCTGTGTAAGTACTGGTATGTGTGTATCTAGAACAGGAAACACTGCACAAATAGTACTGTATGTTTATAATCTTCAGAAGAGCGGAAGTGTAATCAGTATAGAACCAGAGGCTTCCCAGGGTGAATTACTAATTTCCTTCATTTTATATTTCATATATTGGTGTCCAAGTGTGATAGTGCTTAGGTGTGTCAAGTAAAAGTATAGATTTCTTCGCAAATAGCTTTGAATTTATCAAGTAGGAAATGTCCTTACCATAAATATGATCAAGAATTAATGAGAAACAACTTTTAAATTTAAGACAGTATTTAGACAAATAAACAAATTTATCAAGAATCAACATTGTTATTTAGTTTTATTAATAGTAGAAGAATTCAATTTTAGGTAAAGTTAATAACTATGTCAATCTAGCATAAATAAACATGGATATATATGATGCAATATAACAACCGTTGTTATTTAGGCCTATATATATATATTATTTTTTCATTAATTTTATACTTTTTCCTGTTACTTTTTTTCCGTGTTTATTAAAATTATGCTTGGAAATGATAAGATTTCCCTTCAAAAGTCAAATAAAAAATGAGTTTCACAATAATTTACATTTTACCAACTGCACAAATAATCTGGATGTTCATTTTACTTTTTACTTTACCACCCCTCATCACCACTAATATTATTGTTGGCTGCTGAATACAAACAAATTTAATCATCAAGATATCAGTACAGCACATTCATTTATTACAATAAATATATACAAGAAAATATTTACAATATACTTTCAAATATTAACCATTAAAATAATACATTTCTACTTTTTACATGATTTTGTACTTTTATTATACATATTTATAACTAGTCCAATTAATAAGATTTGCCCAAGTTAAAAGTTTCTGATTTAAAACAAAAATTCTGAAATTAAGTTTTCTCAATGGAGTGACAAGATCAAAAGATGAGTGAAATTATTGTGAGTGGGGGTCTGCCCCAAATTTTACTTTAGTTTTTTCTCTTCTTTCCTTGTTTCAATTTTATGTTCATTTCAACTATTGGGATAGAGTGACTTGTGAAATGAGAACTTGAAACATTCAACTTTATAGCAGGGAAACTAAAGTTGTGAATGCAATGTTTGACACTCTAGAAGTGTAAATTGAAAAACATTTGAGATAAACTGGCTACTTGGTCCTCCTACACAAGCATGGCTAACAATGTAGTCAAACACACACATGTAGATTAAAATTTGTAAAATCTTTAACGTTACTTAAAGTAAAATCACAGTCTAATAAATAGTCGCAAAGCTCCAGACAAATATTTTCAACCTGCATGATGACAGCACTCCTAGCGAACAGCAAGCACTACTAATATTATTTCAATTAATTTATAGGCCTCTATTATATTTTTTTAAAGTTACACCCATTATAATAATTAGAATAAAGTACAGGGAAGGTGGATTGAAACATAAAAGGATAGAATGAAACCTAGGTCAGCGGATTGGGCGGTAATGGGTGATTTTCTTCAAGAGGCAACCGTTACCTCTTTGTCCAATGGCAGCAATGTAAAAGTGTGAACTGTTATTTTTTTCATTTTAAAAGCCATATTGCATTCGTCCCTTTCAATTGTTTCTATCCACCTTTCCGGTACCTTTTTCCAAATATAATACAATTAACTAATAAAGCGAATAAAGGTTTTCCTTATTTAGATACAACACACAATAATAATTCATTTATAATTTCAAACCGAATGGTTTAGTAGTCATTTTCTTAAAACGTTCAATATGTTTATTGTATATTAAAAAAAAAGTGTTCATTATCATTCTAATGATTTGTAAATTCAAATTATGGTTTTCTGGCTGTAATTCTATCAAAGAAATTCAATATCTCAAAATAGATCATGTTTTAAACTAATATTCTTGCTGTAGAACTATACAACTTAATTGTATATATTAAACTGTGGTAAAATTCTGGTTTTTTATTTAGTCAATCAGGTATGTCTAGTGAACCAAGTTGGTTTGCCATCTTTGTCATATTTTGTTCAATATCTACTCATGTTTCAACCTTAGCAAATAAAATGGCAGATAACAATTAGTTTAGTACAAAATTCATCACTAGATGTCTTATTTTTTTCATTGGCTGTTTGTTTGGATTTGTAAAGCACTTGAAATGTATCGTGTAATCACCAATTTTATTAAACTAAAATCATGTTTTTTTAAAAATTGTCTATAATCTTTTTTTGGTCACAGTTTCACAGTAACAAAAGCTAAGAAACTTCATGAAAATGAATCATGGTTTCAGACCACCACCACTTTAACCTCATTTCCAGCTTAATGTAAAAAGTTTCAGTTAAATGTTTCCTCAACTATTAATTCGCAAGGGAGGCTAAGAAACAGATGGAAGGTGCAGATAACAGAAAGTGTGCAAGTGAAAGGAGAAGAATGCAACTGACCTAACCACAGGCTGGAAACAGTTGATGATGATGATGATGATGATGATGATGATGATGATGGCAGGCTTACTTTTCAGGAATGAGTGTGAAACATGAACACACAACATTCTAAAAGAGGTAACCACAGAACATAAAAGTGAAGGAAAAATTAGTTTTTGATGTTTTCTTTGTTCTTGTATCTTGAATCTGTAATCTGTATACATACAATTTTGTAATTTTAATGTGAAAAAGAGGTTTTCTCAAAATATTAAACAACTTTTGAAGTGGTAAATAATATTATATCCAGCCTTTTATTCAAAACATAATTAAAGGTAAATTTAAGTTTATTTAGATTACAATGTTAAATAGTGGCTTGTTTTTGAAGTTTGAAAGAGGCCCACTTGATAAATAGAACCCTATTGTGCCTCTACCATAGCAGAAAGATAACTGGAGGGTAACATTTATCAGAAGAATGTGGTTTATTTGGAAATTGTAATATACATGATATACATTTTTCAAATGAGATTAACTAGTATAGAAAGCATTGACAATGCCTCTAATAGACAAATATTTAAATAAAGATGAACAACATATTACAATATTATATCCTCATTAAGTAAATGCTAATACAGTTGTTCTTAATCAGCCTTTCTTGGTCCTACTAAGCAGTTATTAACCTTTTGTCTAACATACAAAACAGTACTTTGAAAGGGAGCATGAAACTTAAGTCATAAAACGGCGTATAAAATTGAACTCCTACTTGTACCAAGAGCAAGTGTCGTGAGTTTTTCTAATTTTTAAATTTTAACCAAAACTTCAAACTTTGTTTTTACCTTTAATAGGATAACATTTTAAAGGCCTTAAAAAACCTAAAATAAAAATGTAGATATAAGCTTTCAATAGTGTTTTCAGAGAAATCACAGACTACTAAGGTTGCACATAAATGTTTGCTCTGCTAAGCATTTAAGAGTTAAACTAAACTTAAACATCGAAATGGATAATTTTGTAAGGTAAATAACAGATATAAAACTGATCCAATACAACACGCAACATTGAGGTTAATTAATTTTTCAGCCTTTTTGTCATAGCGATTGTCTCATAACATTGAATTTATCCAGCAAACTATTCATAACCCACTCCCTCACAAATGCTCATACACAAAATATTTTGGACTACCCTTGTAAGGCCATAGGTTTTTATTTATTTTCATTCGCCCAAACAACACATTATTTTACAGGTTACAAGGTTTCTTACACATAAAAGTTAATAATGAACGTTTGAACGGTATTTATGTAGAATGGTATGAAAATAAATCAGTTTGTTGTATTTATAGGAAAGAGGCAGATGTCAAACACAGGTCTAGATAGATTTTAGGGTGTCAAACTGGATTCCTCATTACTCTAGATTCTCACTGATAATGAAAGAATTGAAAATCGATCTCAAAATTACAATTTAAATACCTCGATTCTTTGCTCTCATATGGCAGAAAATTATAGTTCTGGTACCAAATGAAATTGGAAAACCTAGAAATTAAGAAATTTTTCACTGTTTATCATAAGTTATTTTGCAATTTCTTCTCTGCTGAACCAATAAACATAATCTTTGAACTATAGTGATCTTGTGTGGATCAAACATGAACAAATTTGTTTTAAGTTTTTTTTTACTATTTATATTTTTAGTTACTTTACTGTAAATTTTTTACAGCAATGGTTCCCAAACTTTTCCAGATCATAAACCCCCTTGAACATAANTTCTCCCCCCCCCCCCTCCCTAATTTCTCCTGATATACAGAGTGAAATTAAAAATGAGCCACACATTCCTAGTATTCTATAAAATCAATTTCATATTTATAAAAAGAAAGAATGTTTAATCATAGAGTAATAAAAAAAAAGTTAACCCATTTCCTGGTGTGGGCGCGAATTGACATTTCATTGTATAATAAGTTCTATTAATGAACCACCGTACTTTTAGCCAGTCTGAATACTTCATATTAAAAGTGATTGATGGGACTACCAGTTAAATGCTATTCTCTGACCATGAATAAAGCAATAAATGAGAAAATAAATAGTGAAAATATGTATTGGATGAGAGAATATGGGTGGAAAAATGGCTTCCGGGCCTGCTTAGGTCACTGTGCTAAACACATACCAAGGAATGGGTTAGGCAAATAATTCTAAATAGCGAATATTTTTATATGATGTGAAAATATAATATTTAAAAATCTTGATTTATTTTGTGGACCCCTAAAGGACACTTCGCGGAACCGCAGGGCTCTGAAGATCCAAGGTTGGGAACCTTCGCTTATCAGTATGGTTTCTAGACCCTAAATAAATAACTTTTTATTTAATGTGAGGTTGGATGAATGGAAACAAATTTAAATTTCAAATGTTAAATCGAATCTAGAAAAAAAGAAATGACATCTCTATTAAATACGTCTTTTGATGTGTGCATTTACCTAACAGAATCACAAACAAGCATAATACAGTAATTGTGCTAGGAAATACATAATCTGTTTCACTGGTATGTTGTGCGAGGGTTCACATTGATCATCTCAGCTGTGCTGTTAGAAAATAAAAACAAGGATTATTATGAATTCCTGTGTCCAAAGGTCAATTTTCAACATATATTTAAATCAATACTTATCCACAGCATTTATCCACACCAAAAAATTGTTAATTTCAGAGATGGGAACATCAAAACCTTGAATCCTTGAGAGTTTTGATGCAGAATTTGTTATTAGGCTCAGATACAGCAAAATAGTGGCTCTGACCCAACATAATTATAGGACAAATTTAATTCTAAGAAATTTAACAACCAGCCCCTCCGGCTGTGGATGTTATAATGAATGCATTATAACAAAGTAGACTCACCTCTTGCCGCACTTGATGTGGATGAAGAGGAACACTATCCCAAGCAGGAGGCACACACAACCCACGACAATGTACGCTATCCCAAGAAATGGGTTCTTCCCACCGAGAAGCGACGTTGTCGATAAGATCATCTTCTTTCTTCCCTCGAACGAGGACACTTGATATGCTGCATATAAAACATACCAGTCAGTCAAAAAGAACTTAGAATTATGTTGCTTTAAAGTATTATTTACATACATTAATATTGAAAGATTTATATGCATAGCTAATAATTATGCTAAATGTCATACTTGCATGGAGGGGAGTGGAAAACCATTTAGGAAAAACTATCAATACACCTGACCAGTATTTGAACCCCAATCTCCTAGTAATCGGCAATACAGTTTATTGTGAGTGTGACCCCTTTAGATCATTTGACCATCGAAGCGGGTCTCATAGTGAAAAGGTTATTTTCCTCCTCAGTGTCTTACTACGCATTTTGGATGTACACATTTTAATTACTCTAATGAAGTAGAGACAAGGGAAGTGTTTTTTTTAT
The DNA here is from genome assembly GCA_902151455.1 of Timema bartmani. Taxonomy (NCBI): domain Eukaryota; kingdom Metazoa; phylum Arthropoda; class Insecta; order Phasmatodea; family Timematidae; genus Timema; species Timema bartmani. The sequence continues at coordinate 63,144 of CABFWB010003207.1, read as the reverse complement.
CAAATGTGTCATCAGTGTATCAGGTGTGTATGCATATGGGGGTTAATTTGAGTTTGAACCCCCGCACCACCTTAGTTTGAGGATGATGACCATACATTAAGAAAATATAAGAGGCTGCAAACCAAGATGACTTGATCAAGGTCGGAATTGTTTCTCACATGTGTGGAGAAAGGCGTAGTGTTGAAGCTCAAATATGAAGATTTAGTTGTGATAGTTGCAACTATGGGCCAGTTTCATAGTCAGATTTAGTACACCTAAAGTGCGAGTCGATACTAAATACAGGACGACACCTACCTAGACCAAAATGGAATGGGCCAGTTTCGCATATGAAACTGGCCCATTCCATTCAATTTCAGGTAGGTGACGTCTTGTATTTAGTATAGCGCCGCACTTGAGGCGTACTAAATCTGACTATGACACTGGCCCATTCCATTCAATGTCAGGTAGGTGACGTCTTGTATTTAGTATAGCGCCGCACTTGAGGCGTACTAAATCTGACTATGACACTGGCCCATTCCATTCAATGTCAGGTAGGTGACGTCTTGTATTTAGTATAGCGCCGCACTTGAGGCGTACTAAATATGACTATGAAACTGGCCCTATGCCTCACAGCCAAACTAGGTCTTGGCTGATATTGTTATTTTTTTCTACTCCTAAAGAGATTGTGTGATTTATTAACAGTCTGTATGGATGGTTAATATTCTATTATTGTTCTTATTTAGCCATAAAATATACACATGCACTTAAACCCTGCCAATCCAAATGCCATTATTCCTAAACTTTGGATAATCAGAATAGAATGGTTTTTAATAATCAAAAATAAAAAGTTTTTTTATTATTTTCCAATAGATACTAATTAAATATAAAAATGGTGGTTCCCCCTCCCACTCCCGTGTGGCAACGAACAAGCGGCGGAAACCAGGTGGGGTGACTGACGCCGAGGTACCGTACATAGGCTCACTGACGCACAGAACAATATTAGCCAACCATCAAACAATATTGCATGCCATGTCCCTAGTTATTATATACTGTATTTGTTAGTTAGCTCAATGCTTGTTTAACAATTGTTTGTTTGATTGCTAGTTATAACATATTTGTTCGAATAATCCGAACAGGCCTCGTTCCCAAATAGTTTGGATTGTCTGGGTTTAAGTGTATTAGTGTCTTGTTTAATTATTTCTTTCTTTTAATTTTGTTTTAGCTTGTTTAACATTACTACATCACTACATCTCATAACATTATTACTATGTACTGTACAAATATAAGTAAACATATTTTCTATACTAGTAAACTTAGTCACATAAATATAAGAAATGTTTCCAAAAAAATTATTTAAAATTGCACCCTTCACCCTGCCTTTACTAGAGCATGAAACCCTTTTTTAAATAGCTTTTAGAACTGTCCAATGTTACAAAGACAATCAAAACGGCTCGTAACTTTGAACCCTTTCTCGGTATACCCGGCTAGGATTCAAACCCTAACTTCTTTGTCGCCTGCAAGTCAAACCAAACAATCCTAACATTTGGTTCTCATGATAACCGATGGAAGTAAAAATGAAATGTAGCCTAGAAGAAATGTACCTGCAATAGTGTGAAGGGAATATGGGAAAACCACTTCTAATGTACCCGGCTGAGATTCAAACTCTGACCTACCCATCAATGGTGAAAATGCACAACACTCCAGACTGCTCAACCAGTAATATGGCTGTCACTAGATTTTTTTTTAACATCACGCCTTACTACCCGTTCGAGTACCAAACTTATGTAACTATGCAAATGGTTTTAGGGATTAGGAAGATTATATTTAGAGGGAGTGTAATCGCATTTGTGTGGCAAAACCATTTTAGAAAAACCACCGTCAGTACACCCGACTGAGATTCGAACTTCAATCTCCCTGTCATCGGCAGTCTAGTCTACTGCGAGAATAGCGTGTTAGACCAAGGGGCCACCGAAGCGGGTTGTCACTAGATGTTTGATAACTTGTTACATCACACAAACATCCAACACACCGATAATCATCATGACATGGTACTACTCGAACAATTGTTAGTTTACCACTTCAAATAATGGAAATAAAATATTTCAATATAATTAGAGATGGGAAGCTTGACTCCTCAATTCCTCAAATTCTATGGTATTAGAAAAATTCGAGATTCTCACAAAAAAAAAAATTTCAAATCTAAATATAAAGGCCTTAGATTGAACTCAAAATGCAATTTTTCAGGAATTTCATAGATTTGTGTAGTTAGAAGAAAAAAATTACAATTTAGCTTCATTTAGGTAAAGAATAAAAGAACAAAGTCATCATTTTTTTTATATAAATTCGTTAACAGAAAAACAATTTATTTTTTAATGTCTTCTTTGGTCTTGAAACTTAATAGAAAAGACAAATAAAAATAATAGGAATGTTCAGTGGTGCCAAACCTTCTAAAATGTTAATTTGTTTGCCTTTTTAAAATATACTTTTCAATTTTTTGACAAACTATAAAAATTTATTTTTGAAGATTCAAGGACTCGAATTTGGATTCAGATTCAAGAACTATAGGATTGGACCCATTTCTAAATATAATATCTTCAGTCCTTGAAGTGCTACATACAATCAAAGTTATGATTATAGGCTAGGCAAAGGTTTATAAAGCTTGTTTTTAGTTAAAAAAAAAAGTGTGCCTTATTTTCTGATTAGTATGGTAGTAATTAATATGCATTACCTCACACGAAGTGTTATTAAAAATATAGTAACCTATTTTAGGCACATTGTGGGATTTGCGACGGTCTAAAACCTTGTCGATTTTTTTCTAGTTTGGTTTGATTCAAGTTATCAAATAGTATAAAATTTGAATCAATATAATCACATTTTTGTAGACTCTAACGTATATCTCAACTTACTGTAATTGACATAAAGAGTATAGTTGCCGCTGGGCAGACCCTGCCGGTACGAATCCTTATCATGGTCCACCCGCCGGTACAGCTTGCGGAAGCTGGGCAACGCCGCTGTGCGCATCCATACAATAAGGTCCTCATTTTCAAATCCGTTGTTTTTGGGGTCGGACAAGTCCAGCTCGTACACCGGCCTTTGCCAGTTTAGCGGTTTTGCATAGTCCTTGAACGCTGGCAACAGATGGGGTTACAGTTACTTTTAGTGCAAATCATCTTAAATGATACAAGGAAAACCTCTTTTTGCTTTATGAGGTAAATGTATTATATTTGGAAGAAGATACAGGAAAGGTGGATAGAAACATATAAATCATATAAATGATACAAGAAAATTCAAGGACAGAGTGAGGATGTTGAATTATAAGTGAATCAATCATAATTTGCCTGGAAAGAGGATGGATAAAACACACACTTTGTGCACTTGATCTAGAATAAAATTTGATTCTAGACATTTAGAGACTTTTTTTTAAAAAAAAACAAGAAAGTAAAGATTGTCTTAAATGTAATTTTCGATAAATCTAATAATGTTATTTCAATTGATAATTTGTAAGTTTTTCATATGAAAACTCACTTACACTAAGACAAGGAACTTACAAAATAAATTGTCAATTTAAAGTTTATGCGTTTAATATACATTATTTATGGATGTTCTGAAGAGGGTTTAAAATTCAATTTATTAAGGTGGAATTTAGGGAACCTTACAAGGGTGTCTTGGGAATTTAATGACAACTTTTTAGCTTCATTTAAAAAGTTTATTGTCTATGACGCTATGCTTATGACAGATACTCAACAACTGTTGATATCCCCATGTGAAGGAAATTAAACTTTGATTCTATTGGAGAAATATTTTATTTATTTTGACCAAAAGATGTTTTGCTATAAAAACTGCAAAAACAATGGCCTTTTCTTGCATTCCCTAAATCCCCACCTTATACATGTTGTGTGGAGACTAAATTTAATAAAAGTCCAGCACATAAAATAAAATGACACTTTATTAATAAAGGTATTATTCTCACTAGCTCTGAATTGTATAGACTCGAAAATAGGTTGCACCTTAAAAATGTGATTACTTTGGTTAGTTTTTTCATATTGTATTACTGATATTTTAACATTCATGTTGTTACTAAGACTTTATATTAAGACAAGAGATGCTTTTTTTCTACATAATCGGCCATGCTGAAGAGTACAGACTTGGTATAAAGAAGACCCTAAATTCTTGTCACAATAGAATAACAGTATGGACCCAAACATAATTATGTAAGAAAAAGTATCAAGGTATGTTTAGAATGAAGAACTAACTAAAGAAGTTGTGATCATTTTATTTAACTAGTCACTTTGGCTCAAAACTATGTCTTAAAGTGCTAGAATAGTTTATCAAAAATTCACAAACGTCAGAAACCAAGTGTGCTTATAGTATTAATAGGTGGAGCTGTCTTGCAGTAGGAGAACAAACAAGGAAGGAGCATGTACATACAAAGGGCAAATCTGTGTCATGATCCCCAACCCCTATTAAATTACATAATTTGATTCACAAATGACCATTCCACACTCCTATACCAGTTAACTTTCGTTTTCTGGGCATTTAGGTCTTGGTGATCAACCAAAGTATGTGGACTTTTTGACTTTTCAGAGTGGAAAATTTCAATTTTAAACAATGTTTATAACTTTATATAGGTATAGGGTCATAGAAAATAGTTTTTGGTTCATTCTAATAAACATTAAACTCACGCACTGTTTACAAGTTTATATCGGTATAGGGTCATAAAAAATAGTTTTTGGTTCACTCTAGTAAACAAACTCAAGCACTATTTCCAAGTTTATATGGATATAGGATCATAAAAAATAGTTTTTGGTTCATTTTAGTAAACATTAAACTCATGCAATTTTTAACCGAAGCGCAACATCTGATTGGAAATATCTAAAATACCTGGGCACTCTTCTTAACAATTAGTGTGTCAAGGTCCATATAGTCTTAAATAAGCTGGTCAAATTCAAGGTAAAGAGCACAATCTGCTAAGGCAATTAAAAATGATTTTGATTGATAGTGAGCTTGAGCTGCAATATTTGTTAAGAACTATCTAAAGGTTGTGATTATAGGCTGTTATATTAAAACCGATTTAGATAAATAATTGCAGTATATTTTTGGGTAGATGTGGTGAAAAAGATTTCTCAGGAGTATTACCTTCTTTCAATTCTCCAGGAGGATTGCGGAACTTTATCTGTTTGTCCGATGGCCAGGCGATGCCAGTCTTCAACAAGGGGACTTCCTCATTTTTTAGATTCGAGTAAATAGTCAAATTATCTGAAATAAAAGTTTAGATTAAAGCATTATAAAGTGAGTGATATGAGCTAAATTAAGTTTTAAACTATAGTGCATTCATACAATCCCTTTATGGGGGATTCAAGTACATACGTGAGTATCTGGGTACATTTGGGAGCTGAAGAAAAGGTGAGATTAGGTGTGTAGGGTAATCAATATTATTAAAAATGACAACCTAGACACAGAAATTAAACCCAGGACCTTTGGCTTTCTGTGATAATGCTCTACCACTGAGTAATCCTGGTCTGACTCATATCCAATTTCTCTCTTCAATTTTTGTTAAATATCCAGTGGCAAGGAAGCTTATGTGGAGGTTAGAGGTCGTATTAGTGACTGCGACTTTGATACAATGATGTTGATAAGTTTGATACATAGTTGAGGCATTCGAAAAAATATAAACTTCGACTTTGTTTCGAAAAAAATTCAGCTTCGACAATCAAGAAACTTTGCCAATAAAAATATTGACAGCCAAAATACTAAATTTATGTTCATTTATTATGATTCTGAACTATTATATACATTAAAAATTAATATTAATATTAAAAAACTTAGCATAAGGGTGGAGAGAGAGAGGGAGGGGAAGAGAGAAAGTTTAGCTTTTCTTATTTTTGCCGACAAGAGGGAAAGGAATGGGAGGAAAGGTCAGAACATTGCTTGCGTAAGACAGAGAGAGACGAGCAAGAATGGCGCAGTGACCGAGCCACCCCAAATGGACACATACCAGTTAAAAGTGTTGATGCATTGATTTAAGGACCTTGGTCATCAGATTTAAAAATAGCTTAGAGTTATTTATAAGTTTAATTATTCATGTATTCACTAATAATACTTTTTTATAGTTAAATGTAAATATATTTTTTTATAATTTCATAACTTTTTAAATTTTACGTGTTTATTTCAATAAAAAATGTTATTCATTTTACAAAAGTGTTTGGTGTGAATTATTTTGCACCATTAATTTACACTTCTATGTTAATAATTACCAGCAATTTGTAAATTTTATAAAAATAATAGTTATTTCTTTGAACAAATTTAAAAAAAGTAGTAGACAAATATAAAATTCAAGCAAGAGGGGTGGGAGGGTCAGGCGTTTGCTTATTTTTGCTTACAATGATGGAATGGGGGGTCCAAAATAGCCAAAAATGTGTTTACATAATAGTTTTAACGCCCCCTAATGCATTGGATGATATTCGCACAGTTACTGTCTAGCATATTATTGGTTTTGTAAATGAGCATCAACCAATTTTCATCCCTCGCTATCTCATCAGATCAGAGGTCTCTACACAATTCATTTTTAATCACAGCCTCTACTAAAGATTTTCCTAACTCAGAGCACTTGGAAGTACGTTTTATACCAAGGGTCCCAACGTGGTAAAGAGCTCGAGAACCACTGGGCTGTACATTCCTATTCATCACCATCCCACCAGATCCTAATCCTACATCTAGGACTCTTCAACCAAATGGAAAGAACAAATACAGAATCTTAACAGTGCGGTGAAGTAGCTCACCACTGAACAGAGAGTTAGCAATAGCCCCACACGGGGCTATAGGTTTCTTGGTATCATTTACGTCGAAGGCGAAGGGCTGGCAGTCTGTGGACGGTGTCGTGCTCAACTGCCCCAACAACTGGTTATCGTCCCGAGACTTTACGTAGCGCCTGTGGTTCTGGTAGAAGTTGGTCAGTCCATAATACATGTACACCTTGCCCTGCAAGCAGAACACAACAGTGAATCTTTTACATTTGTTTCCTGTTATTGTGTTTTATAATACTCAGTTATTTTACATGTTCCTGTCTAAGTGTCCCATCATTCTTTAACAATTTCCTTTTTCCATCTTTTTTTTTTCCTCTTTCAGAAAGTTGCGTTTCACACTCCCTCCTGAAGAGCTTCGATAGCATGAAACTTGGATTGGGTGGTAGCAATAGATTTTTTCCTAGAGGCAGCCATTACCTCTTTGTCCAGTGGCAGCAATGTACAGTGTGAAGGCTATGTTGTGTTTCTATTCATAGCAAGACATTCAGTGACTTGAAAGAATATTATTTCACTGTGTTAGAAAATAACAACTGGACAGGAAGTTCAACAAGCTAGATATTAACAGTGAGACCGACACCCACATGAGTGTTCTTACAGTCTGAGGTACAATGTTATTGCAGGCGAAGGAGTCATCATTTGAATCTCGGCCAAATGCACTGGGGTTGTTTCCCCTATGGTTTTCCAATCTCCTCTCTGTATAAATGCGGGTGCACTTCCTCTAAATTATCTTCCTCAAGTTAGGGCATTAATAACCATGGTACCTGATTCGGTGACTGCATAGTCTCAGCCGCTAAGCTTGCAACAGACTAGACTGTCAATGACGGGTCAAATCCCGGTTCGGGTGTACCGAGTGTCTTTTTTCCTACGTGTATTTCCACTCTCCTTCTATGCAAATGTTGGTACACTTCATATAAATTAAACCATTCTAGCCCTGGCACATTATCATAATTAGTACATAGGTGTACAACCCAAAAGGCTAGTAAGATGCAGTGCTACAAAAAATTCCAAGATGATTTTTAAAAAAAATGAAAAAACAATGAGCCCACCCAAAGTGAGTTTCAAAATATTTGTATGATTCATAAGAACATCATAGTTTTTCTCGCCTGTTGGCAAACACAACATTTTCCTAGTTTATTTTGTTTCAATAATATTCACAGATTGAAAAAACATAATTTGTACTTGCTTATTATTATATATTGTTAAATTAAACTACACTGTGTTAATTTTTTATACAGGGTGTCTATTGAGTTGAAGAAACAAAAATTAGTCACTTTTTGGTGACCTTTTTTGACCAAAGAATTCCTTCGATAATCGGCCAAACATTATATAACGCATATAGAGTCATAATGCACTTACACTCAACATTAAACTTTAACCAGATGGCAAATGTTAACCTTGTCCTTGGTATCACAGTAAAAACAATCAGCAGCTTGTGGCTAGTGCATGGCATCATGGGTAGTGGGTGGCTCAACATTCAACGCGTTTGCGTTGTTACGACGCACGAGAAATTCAAATAAAAATATTTTCGTGACTTAATGACAAAAATATTGAAAATTCGTGACTTTTCATGAAATTTTGTGACTTTTTTTTCTCTCTCTCTCTTAATTAGTAGTCTTTTCGTGACTTTTCCTCGGTCACGGCACAAATTTATCTGATTACCAAACCCTTCCTTCACCTCTGACAACACGTGTATTAATCACAACTTGTGAATGTGAGGAATGCCAGNTCATCTCACAATCACCCTACCATTACACATTAGCGTAAGTGCGTATAGCCCGAACGGGTAGTAAGACGCGGTGCTAATAATAATAATAATAATTTTCGTGACTTTCGTGACCCAGTCGACACCCAGTTATAGCAAAAAATTCATGATTTTTTTAATGTTTATTTTTATTAGTAGGTCCTTTCTCACTCGCTCAAAGAATATCCATTGCGGAAAGCAACAGGAGAACTAGCACACTTTTGTGGCTTTCCTAGTACATGTGCTTTCTACCAGATGGCGCAGGCAGCACTAACAGGCCGGTGCCGACATTAGCTTTAAATTTAATTTTTCCTTTATTTGAGGTATTTAACATAAACATTCTGAACCAAATAATTATAACCGTACACAAGAATCTCAATAAGAAAGCGCAAAAGGACATACTAATAATGCCGGTAAAGGTATTTTTTCACATGCCTTCCAGGGTTTTATATAACATGCTACAATCGACATGGGACTGACGACTTTACTTACCCTCTAAAGGAAGTTATGCTATGGGTTTTAAACCCGCTTAAGAAAAATCTGTCAACATCGACTGGGTTTGAACCCACAAACATTGGATCTTGAGGCGAGCATTTTACCCCAAGCCCACCGAAGTCAATGGTTGTTAAGTTGGTCTTATAATTATGTTAGAGCTTAGCCACCAATAAGCAGTATTAGAGCTCTAAACAAATTCAAATTAATTTTTTTTAAATAGGTCTACATTTAAAAAAATCAGATATTCGAATTCAAAGATCTCATTCTTAAATTGTATGAAATTCCTTAGCTTTGCCCAAGAAAGAATGCTTATAGATATCAAAAATTCTAAGAGTAGGTATTTAGGATTACTTACAGGGAAGTCCTTTTCCAAGGTAAAGTTTATTTTGCATAAACAGTTTGGTTTTGACTGGTTCACAATGATATCCTCACAGCGACCTTGTGATAATGTATCATTACAGTCCGTGTAGTCCAACACAAGTTCGTTCACCTGAAAAAAAGAGGAACATGTAACACCACTTCTTCATCAACGTTGGTTTCAGGAACATTCTCACCAAAAGAAGATTCTGGTAGCAGCAAATTCTTTAGATAGTACCAATTTTTTTTTTTTGCCAACTTTGATAACATTTTAATAACTTAAAATTATTAGTAGCTTGTTATTTTATAAATATTGATTTGTCTATAAAGTGACAACTGCAGATCGCATGACTTGATGTATGAATACATGAAAGTAAATCTAGTAGTATTTTAGCTGCCAGATAAGGTTCCTTATATAAAAAGTTGAAGAGAGGAGAGTGGAAGGGAGTGCAGGAGGAAGATTGGTGGAAGGACAGAGGGAGATGTGGGTAGACATTTTACTAAACAGATTCGACCACAGGCTGAAAATAGTTCATTAAGATGATATAAAAACTGGACTGAATAATCATATCGTTGATTGTAAATACATTCTTAATAGTTTATTTATACATCGATTTAGTAGAAATGGACATTTGAAAGGCCCTTTGTCCTTATTGTCAGCTTTAGATAAGACAGAAACAAAATGTACTAAAACAATTCTAATATATGTTTATGTCATGGCATAATATACATTCCTAGCAAATAATTGTATTTAATTTTATTTTGTGAAATAATATCAATTAAAATCCACACAAATATATATTTTTTATTAGAGTCCTACTATAACTAAGCCCACAGTCAAATAGTATTTCATAGAGCTACTTCAAGTAGGTTTTAGTGTCTGGCGGAATGTATAAAAACTATTTAAATACAGTTTAATAACTTTTTTGGGCATCTGCCTGCAAACGGAAATACATCTTTTGTGGTCAAATGTTGGCCTACATTTGTATGATCGAGGATGGAAAACACACATACAATTGCTTGCATACACACCAGTGTGGATGGCTGTGGAGAGCATAAGTTTATTCATTGACAAAGCACAGTAAGTACCGTCTTTATCTCATCAGTTTCGCTAGAGAGAGCTAAGCGTCCTAGTCAATATTTGCTATTCACAGTCACTACCTCCATCCCTCATCAACCCTCCTGCCAAGATGCTATAAACTCAAAAAATTTGACTAACTTCAAAAGACACTTCATTGTCAAATTACCTTATTGTAAAATTATGAAGATATAAAAGAGGATAATATCAATAAACGATAAAACTACTGAATCTTCTATTGATGAATATATGTATTGTCTCTTTATAGTTTTTAAATGAAGGCTCTACAGTGATATAGTTTATGTATTTTATCGGAACTACCTATATACTTACTTTAAAAGCCCCTACTTAACTCTCATTATACAGTGACAGGGGTGGACCAGAATTAATACTTATTTATTGTGTAGGACACTGACTAGCGCTCTTCCCATATTTCAGTTATAGACACAGTGAAAGTGCTACGGAGATTAAATATCCTGTGATTGTGCACTAATTATTATGATATGCATTATACTGTGATATTTATTGAGATATTGCCCTGTTATTGAGCACTATTTATAACGATATCGGGATTTACAATGATGAGCATGCCTTACTGCACACTTGCACGTGGTTATGTGATCTGATTATTTGAGATTCTTATTCTTGTAATATAAGTAAGACTTTTAATGTTGCACACGATTTATTAAAATGATTTCACCTTTGGTACTTAAGATATTATATTAGGTGATACAGTTTTTGTTTGACTACAGATTGTTTTTCTGTGATTTTACTGTGTATTCTATCTTTAATATTTTACTGTGTATTCTATGGATTTAAGTTAGTGGCACTGATTGTATTCACACGCACAAGTGGCTTATATATTACCTAACCCTTGCCTCTTGGATCCCTTGTCACCAGTGTCAAAACTAACTAATAAAAAAACTCCTCGCGACTTGAAGTTATGAAGGCTGGCTTCCTATTGGTTAGATCTTTCAAATACAACAGAATTGATCTTTTACAGAAAAAAAAGTTTTAAGACGTAGTGTATTGAAATTAATTCTAAAAAGCACGTGATTTTCCATGGATGAAGTATTAAAAGGAAACTTTCCATACAGTACTTTATAGAAAATTGGACTTCATCCATGACTTTTTGAATATTTTAGAGGGGTTACAACAGGGTCACTTCTCTAAAGAGCTCCAGGTGCCTTACAGGACGCTAGACCCAGGTGTATATACTTGGAACAATTAATAGTTAAATGAAGTGTTTAACAAGTATGATAGTTGAGATATGTGTATTTAGTACAGAACGTAAACTATCTTGGAGGCAAAGGGTTAAGTAGAGAGGGTGCAGGAAGAGTTGTTCTATAGGTGTGTAAGAGACCTGCTATGGAGAAGAGAACAGCAAGGAGAGTTGTTCTATAGGTGTGTAGGAGACTTGCTATGGAGAAGAGTACACCAGGGAGAGTTGTTCTATAGGTGTGTAAGAGACCTGCTATGGAGAAGAGTACACCAGGGAGAGTTGTTCTATAGGTGCGTAAGAGACCTGCTATGGAGAAGAGAAGTGCCCTTGAAGTGTAAGGAAGTGTTGCGAAAAGTGTAATTCGTACCCATTGTCAATATTCAGTAGAAACATGGACATTTAATTTTATGAGAGACTAGGAAAGTGGAGGCCATGGAAACGAAGATTGTGAAGAGCATGTTAGCTGACACGAGGAGAAACAGGATTAGCAATGAAGTTATCCATGGAAGAATTGGGGTACAAGGAGTACATTAAATAGCAGAGGAAGCAAGGCTGAGATGGTATGGGCATGTAATGAGGATGGAGAAGGAAAAAATGCTAAAGAAAATTATGGAAATGAAGTATGTAGGAAAAATTCCATAAGGAAGGCCAAGAAAGAGATGAGAGGAGCAGATAACAGTGAAAGGACAAGAATGGAAGCAATTATAGGAGAAATAATAGTAGAAGGAGAGAGGAAGATGGAGGCATTTCACCAAACTGACCCGGCCACTGGCTGGAAACAGCCGATAATGATGATGATGATGATGATGATGATAAATATAGTTTAAAGTGACAATGAAATAAAATAGTGGTGCAATTGATTGTGAATTTATATAATTAAAATTCTTTTAAGTTATAAAAATTGAAAGTTCTTAGTAATTTCAGTAGTGTTCTACAAGATGACTATAAAAATGATGCATAAGTAAATTATAAATATAATGGCTAGTTAATTTGGCAAACTTTAATTTTAAATTAGGTAATAGATACAGCTTAAGGCTGGAAAACTTCAAAAGTAGTTATAAAAGTTAGTTTTAGTAGTAGAAATGGATGCAATAACCTAGCATCACAACTTTAGTTGATAAGGCTTTTTAAACTTATGTTTGGTAAAAATCTTCATAATGGCTATAATAATAGTTTAAGTTCTATTGCTTACTAGTAAATATTGATTTGTTGACAAAATACTTGGTAAGTAGATATAAAATAGTATGGAAGAACATACAGCAAAAGCCTTCCTCAAAGGTTATGAACTCTTGACACTGAAATGATGGCTAATACCGGATATTATACACTTTTTGTTACACTGTATATTTAAAAACACCACTCAAAGCGTACATTTTAAGAGAGTGCTTAAAATGCCTTCTGGGATTGTCTTCCTCAAATATTATTCCAATGAGAACATTGTAATAGGTAGGCCTACTACTTAAAACAAAACTATAAATTTTAATCTATAAAATCAAGAAAGGTTCTTTAAATAATTTTAAAATAACAAATCAAAATACAATTTATAGATTTATGAACGAGTGATATTGTCAATAAACAAATATTTAAAATCAACAAAACCAACCTAAGACATTGTTAATTACATTATCCAAGGCATCATTCATAATTCACTGCTTTATGGATTGCAGTTTAAAAAAAATACCATCATGCTCTCCTCGAGAACAGGGTTGTATGAAATGATTGAATATCTAAGTTACTATTATTAGTAGGTAATCAATAAATCACAAAATACTTAAACCCTGAGTCTTTATTATAATAAACACATGAGACAAATCAAACAAATCCCCTTTAAAAGATAATACAAACAATAAATAATTCCCCAAGCCAGCCGAGCTAACATTAGCGATACTGTATCTGTGGTATGCTTAGTGGAACTTAAGAATGATGAGGTCCTCTACAAGTAGTAACTACTCTTCTAGTCGGATATCCAAAATTAAAGTAAGCAAACATTTATAAGGTATTTCCATTGTTGGCAATTATGAAGGGGTAACCCTTAGATACAATTGTTGTCTAGGTGACAAATGATGATTCATTATAATAATTTCCTTTAAAATGCGGTAAGAAAGTCTTTGTAGGTTCATAATTTCATTATTAATATAAATTTATTTTTGTTGAAGTATTATTATTATTATTATTATTAGCACCGTGTCTTACTACCCGTTCGGGTTATAGGCACTTATGCTAGTGTGTAATGGTAGGGTGATTGTGAGATGAGATGAAATGGAGGACCTACAGTTTAACGTGGGATCCGAACCACGGTGGAGGCCTGGCATTCCTCACATTCACAAGTTGTGATTAATACACGTCTTGTCAGAGGTGAAGGAAGGGTTTGGCATCAGATAAATCTGTGCCGGGACCGAGGATTAATTATAAGTAGTATATATTGGAGTTCAGGTAATCAGCAATGTATGTTAGACTAAATTTTTCATTTACTTGTGTTCAAAGTTTTTTTTTTTTTGAGCAATCTTTTGCTTCACTAATCCAGATTTTCCCTTAAACTGAATTACCTCTATCACAAATGATCCAGATAGGCTACACCTAGACTGACATAGATTGCCTGACCTGACCCAACTATGAGTCACCCCAATGTTGACCAAATTCAAACATGTTTGTTTTTCCTGCTCAGTTTGTTCAGACTGTGCACAGTTTATCTCCAAACTCAATACACATTCAAATGTTGCTTCTCTTTTTAAGCTCTCCTTCAATCACTCCTAAAATATAGTCAAAGGTTTCTATGGTTATCCTATAATATTCTTGAAACCTTTCCCGATATTCCCGCAACAGTAAATTTGTAGTGATATACTTTCACGCCTCTCCATATAAACTCATGCACCAAAGTCCTTTTTCAATTATTAGCCATTTTAAAACATGAATTAATATCACACAAAGTGAGGTTAATTATATGTAACTGGCACAAACTCCAGCAGTTATCTCTCCCAGAGATATATCAACTTGTTATAAGTATTTTCAGTGTGGACACTGCAGCTCACATACAACTGCCCAGAATATTTGTATGTGGCTCTCGCAAACACAAGTGCAGTTGCCCAATTTATTTATTTACCGATATTTGTGTACAGGCATTGTGTTTGTCAGTGTTAGCTTTTACACTCCATAATAGGCTGGTCGGGTGGCCACAAAAATATAGTGAATTTTGGTCATAGTTGGCTACTTAAATTCATTAATTATATAGGTACTATTAATGATAATGACATCTGCAACCAGGACGCCAGTTACGCAAAGCCTTGTTAAATATGAGGGTGGCCAAACTACATGACTAGGTACTACCTAGCGGAAGCGGCTTTTCGTCTTTAAAATGTGACTTGGTGTTTTGGAGTCCTGCAACCATGTCGCAAATATGGCTGTAACCTTAGGTTGAACTTTATAATCCCAGGCCTACCTGGAAGCATGTAAGATTGTCCATTTGAGATTCTTCCTACCCAGGGTAGGTAGTCCTAGAGATTCAGGCTATTTAAAAAAATAAAATCGAATTTCATATTTTTGACAGAGAATTCTTGAAATAAACTTTGAAAGTCTTGAAGCCTTTGAACATAAGATTTATTGCTCAACAGTAGTGAACATAATATTATAAGTTACAATTCCATATCTCTCTTAGTCCAATGGGAACAACCGCACATACTATTACAGTTGTCCTTTTACAGTGACCGTTGTAATGGCAGAGTACGGTAGTGATTGATTTGATGAGCGAGATCTAAGTCTCCTAATTTACAAGGTTTAAACATGCCCCTTGGTTATCTCTAGAATGTTCTACCCTTCATCCTACAAGTGGTGTATAACCGTGGACTCTTGGACCAACATGTGACATTGATAGTTTCCACTGTTTTCTCTCTTTGGATCCAACCACGTACTTTTACTAGAGGTTTTGCATGAAGTCATGTAGCCCCAAAATGTATAGTGTGTGCAACACAAGATGATTCAAATATCTATAGCTGATGATTCCTTAGTTACACCTTCTTGTATTACATTAATACATTAAATATTTTACAACTTTTATAATTATATTAGTTACCATTAATTTTAGATAGTGAATACTACACCTTAGATTGCAGCTATATAACACCACAATCTTGTGAAGTTAATTTAAACTTTAAAAACACATTTTCCCCCCTCCAAATACAAACACCAACTCACCTCATCTGAGAAATACAGCAAAGCAACCCCTACAGGGATGAACGCAATTCCAATGACAAAGAACGTTGGGAGAACTGTTCCTGCAGTTAGAATGGGCTGCCAGGCCGGCAACCTCTGCTGCTTAAATGCACTATCTGGAACAAAACCTTGCACTTAGCCTAATTTTGTTTCTAGCAGTTTCTTACTGTACGGTATTACAATCGTATCTTAACAGGAGTAAGAAAGATTTTTTTTTATCATTGTGTTTTACTGCCCGTTCAGGTACGTCTATGTACTAATTAAGCTAATGGGTTAAGGATGAGTACTTGGTCAAATTTATGGGAAGTGTACCCACATTTGTGTGGAGGAGAGTGGAAATACATTTTGGAAAAAACACTCTCAGTAGGCCTACACCCAACCGGGATTCAAACCTCGATATCCTCATCATCAGCAGTCTAATCTATTATGAGAATGACACCTTAGACCATGTGGTCACTGAAGTGGGTTACCATCCTTTTATTAAATATGGCCTAACTGGCTAGGGAAAAGCTGAGTTACTGTAATACATTAAAGGTCTGGTAGCACAAAGACTCTTTTTGTATGCTACAGTAGCCCCATGGCTTCTTTGGTGCTGACTGACAGTTCACAGCTGACTTCTGACAGTCAACACCTAAATGTTGACTGTCAGAAGTTACATCTGCTAATCACATGTTTTTTGCAGATCATATGGTTCGGCGTAGGGATACATAATTTGGTCTGGTAGCTTTTCAAAGCCGTCAGCTGTCAGTCAGCACCAAAAAAGCCATGGGGATACTGTAGATCTCAGAACTTTATATTGCCCATTTTAAATTATATACTGGTTACTAAATATGACACATTTTATAATATTAAGAAGTTAAGTTGGTTGTTTCAAAAGGTTGATTAATCAATCTACACCTACCATTTATTATCACCAAACATATCAAATTGTTTATCGGCAGAACAATGGGAAAACAGTCAATACAAACAATAAAATGATACTAATATTAAACCGTAGACCTAGACTATTTGTTTTAATTAGGTCTGATTGATGGTGTTTGACATGATTTCTAAGATCATTGTTAGGTAGTACTAGCAGTTAGCTCCCAAGGATGTAACCAGGCTCGTTGCCATTCAAATTGGCTGATGCAGTCTTCGATAGGAAGTACGGGGGGACAAGGCCGTAGTCAGGGGGGGAGTTTCGAGGTTCAAACCCCCCACACCCCCACCCCACCCTGAAATTTTATGAACAAAATATATATGGCTTTATTTATGGTTCAAACAATATCAAAATTAAGGTACAAGTACAAATTAGGGGGCTGTGTTACCATAAAAAGCACTTCAGAGAGCTTCCANAAAAAACACTTCAGATAACTTCTAGAGGTGTTTAATATTTAGAAATTTTCCCAGCCCTCAGCAGTTAGGGTGTTATGGTGCCATAAATGACACTTCAGAGAGCTTCTAGAGGTGTTTAGTATTTATAATTTTTCCTTAACTTCAACAGCTATGCTACTGTAGAGAAAAGTTTAGAGAGCATCTAGAGGTGTTTAAATATATAAAATTTTCCTAGCTTCCGGCAGTTAGGGGGTCATGTTACCATAAAAACACTTAAAAGAGCTTCTAGAGTTGTTTAGATATAGAGATTTTTTCTATAGCCTCCGGCATTTATGGGGTTATGGTACCAATAAAAAAGCACTTAAGAGAGCTTCTAGATCTGTTTAATAATTAGAATTTGTCCTAGCCTCCGATAGTTGGGGGTAGTGTTGCCATAAAAAAACACTTCAGATAGCTTCTAGAACAGTTTTTTATTTAGAATTTTTTCTAGCCTCCGTCAATTGGGGGATGGGCTAACCAAACCCCCCCTGAAATTATTGGCTGGCTACGACCTTGCATGGGGAATGTAACTTCATCAAGTCTATAGCTCAAGGATTCTTACAAGGGTCCTCCAGACTATTCGGATACAGCCTAGACGTTGTGTCTGTTCTAAAATTGTTTTGTGAGTCATTTGGTGTGACAATATAATCTATCAGTTAAGAAAGTGCATTTTAAGCCTACTCCAAGTCAATATTTTATAAACTAAATGTCTTAATTTGGAGAACACAATTTTTGAACTTCACAATGTTTCCATATTGCTTTCAATTTAGGAGACCCCTGAACTTGAAACAAGATGTATTGCCTTTTAACATCTACTTATAGATACAACGAGAATTCATAGTATAATGATGAACAGTGTTAGACGATTGGTTAGCAATTTGAGTTTGTGGTTCAATTCACAACAGCTGCTACTATAAAGAGTGCATGTATTTGTTTCAATTGTTTATTAAAGCAGTACCTCTTTGCTTCAAAATCTCATAAATAAAGTCCAAGGGTTGTAAGATGTTTCAACAGTAAAAATATTAGGTTACACAAGAAATCAAATGAATGCATGTAGGATACTTTCTTGTAAATAGGCTGTCTAATTAATTAATTTAAAACATCTTATTATAATTTTAGGAATGAGCGTTCTAAACCCGGAAACTAAAAACAATTGTATATTAATTCTTAGTGTGAATATTATTCTAGGAAAATCGATATTTGTTTTAGAATTTGACGTGCCAAACCATAAGTGAATAAATAAATGTATCCATCCAGAAATTCTTACCTGACGGTCGTTTTGATTTGATTGAACTGTCGATTGGTTCACTATTTGATGCCATTTTAATTGTTGACTGTTAGATTAATAGCACCCAGAAACATTGACTTTAAATGATTAAAATTGACTAAAGTCTAAAAAAGATAAGTTACCACCCTATAAATACAAATATCAACTCAAGTGATAACACCTTTGTTTTCCCACTGTTGACAACGAACAATATCAAAAAGTCACCATATTACATCAACTGATTTGCTCAAAACGTGCTAACTAGTAAAAAGAATAAGCCATTTATTTATAGAAAGAAAATATACTAAAAACATTTAAAAAAAAAGATATAATAATAATAATAATCTAATACGGCAGATAAAATACAAAGTTAAAGCTCGATATTGGGCCACTACCATATTTTACTTTTGATTTTACACGTCATCTCTGCCACTATATCCTACATAATTATATGTTTTAATTATATAATAAACTTTTCAATTTCATTTCGTGGTCCATTGTGAGCAAGGACATTTTTAAATATTCATCCAAACTATAACTTAATTTCAATGATTGTTATATATCCTTTAGACGGGTGGTTTGTGATTTATTTCAATGGTAGTTTTGATACTAAAATGAATGTCATATAAAATATTAAATAAACATACACATTTAAAATAATATGTCAATTCAAGTATGGGTATTCAACTGTTAATAGCCTAACTAAGCAACAACTGTCTAATAAGTTAATACACACTAATTACTTCAATAGTTGGGACTAATTAAGGATTCAACTGATGCAGGGAAGTGGCTGCACTCTGTATTTATAAACTCTATCAAAGCCTTTGGCATGGTACCGATTGGAATCCTAATAAGTACCATGTCAAAGGCTTTAACAGTCTACAAATACAGAAGAGAACCATTTCCTTGCAGGCGTTGCATCAGTTGTATCCTCAGTCAACCACATCAATAATTGTCTCCAGCTTGAGTAACCTTACATAACACTCTGGTTTCTCTGGATTCAGTTTTATGTGGAAAGGACTCTTTCAACATTTAAACTATCTACAATAACAGGTTTAGTTTTTATCATCCTGCTTCTGTGGCCACATGGTCTAAGCCATCACTTTCGCAATAGATTGGATTGTCAATGACGGGGAGATCGGAGTTAGAATCTCAGTCGAGTATACTGAGTTTATCCCTAAATGATTTTCCCCTCTACCTCGCACAAATGCGGGTACACTTCTAAATTAAAACGTCCACATCCCTAAGACATTAGAGTACTGTAATTATTTTATGTGTTTATAATCCGAAAGGGCGGTGCTAAATAAATATGTAGAACCTTTTTCCTACTTTCTCCCTAAAATGAGCACTATTGGTACCAAGCTCCCTCTCTCCCATTTCTGACATGTTTACCACCCCTAGCATTCTTATGAAATTGTTCATGGAAAGTTACCATTAACATTTCCGGGGCCTTTTTTCAGTATACCAAAATGTCAAACATTAATTTTTTTATTGATAGGACTTATATCTTTTCTTAGAAACCCATTCCGTTGCGGTTTTTTCTTCTTCTATTTTTTACCTTTCTGTTAAGTTAATATAATGTTATCAAAAACTTCAAATAATCCTTACTTATGCATTATTGTTTTGTTTATCTTTACATTAATAATTAAATGGACAAAATATAAATACAAATGAAATTTATTATTTTCACCAGTGTGGAAATATGAGTTTTCAGTTTTCAAATAACAGGCTTCCTACAAAAACAAAACTTTACCTAACCTTAAGTTTCATCAAATTATTTCAGAGCATTGTACTATTCCAGCTTAATCTGTATAGTTGATTAAAAGCATTTCTGTCCTTTAATATAAGTTTACATTCGGTAAGTCCCATGTAATACTTGTAATGAATGTACATGATTAAATAAAACATGGACTTCACAAACACAAACTAAAAAAGATACATGCAATGAAAATCCTTTAACAACTTAAGTCAAAGCCAGATTTAAGGTAGAGTGACCGGTAAAATCTTAAAAAAAATAATTACAACATGTTATATCAACATTTATTTATGGCAGAATATTACTTATGGGACGTGCGGCAAACAAATAATTCAGGCTGTAATTTCAAAACTTAGACAGCTTCCCTAGCTCGCAGCAAATCAAGTGAGTTCATCTGGAATAAAAAATAAATTTATTCTTTAATTTAGTCATTACCACCACCATAGTTTCTGGCCTGTGTACAATACATTGGTGTTGGCACAGCATTAGAGTATGATATTTTGGTATTTTTACTTTCTCTTGACCCCCTCAGAGAAATAAGTATTGTGATCGTAAAAAAAGTCGAGCTCGAAATTTGGATATAATATGTTGACTGAGGCAGAAAAAGTAGTTTTCACAATGTCATCCGCTAGTTTGTGTGTATTTCAGTCTAAAGCCTAAACGACTATACTGACAGGTCTAAAGGATGTATCTAGGATTTTCACTAGGTCACCCCAAAGAGTTTTCGGAATTAGATATTCAACTCTAGAATCAAGGGTAGCTTACTGAAGGAAAAAAAAAAATTTCCTCACAAACTTAATTCCCTGGCCTCCACATTGCATGCAATGCACACGTTTCTGGTGTATGTAAAACAATTGGTATTAAGTATGCCCTGTACAGTACTTACTTACACTTAAGGGTTACCACTTTCCAAAGCAGGTCTCTTTAACACCTCCTCCTGCTGTACTCTCATTAGATCTTCTCTGCAACGACATCTCAGTTCAGGCATATTTCAATAATACTTTACACTCTACACTACTTTCATATCAATTTCCTCCAGTTTTATATCTTTTCTAGGCTTAATCTTCCTTCTTGGTATCACTCACTATCCCTTCACTCTTCATCACACTATATTTCAACCTCAGCTATTTCATTTCGTCATTCCAATTCTGTACCTGCTCCTGTACTTCCCCTTTCATTTGCTTCCATACTATTTAAGTCAACCACAAATATCATTGCTTTAATGTTATCCTTCCTTATTTTACTTGCCACTCTACTCATGACCATTTTCATCATCAGTATAAAGAGTTTGTTTAGATACACCTTTCCTGTACCTTCTTCCAAATATAATGCATAAAGCAAAAAGAGATATTATTTTTATATATATATTCTCACTCACTTTCCATTTCCTGTGTTTGTCCTTTTACAAGTGCCTATCAAAGATTCCTAACATTCTTTTCACATCCCCTTTTTCTCTCGTGGGGATAGAAAGAGGCCAGGGTTGGAAGATCGGGTTGTAAAAGCAGATTTTCTTCAAGAGTATAGTAATATCGCTAAGCATTGGGCGCCAATTTATAATGCCAACGTTTTGATAATAATTGCCCTGAGATTGGGAGTCAATTTACAATGCTACGGATTATTTTCCCCGCGATTGCACCTATTAAGATGATACGGTTTAATATTGGTATTTATAGCCCCGTGATCGAGAGCCAATTAAAATGATTACCGTTTAATTAGCTGATATTTGCCTCGTGATCAAGCCCTAATTAAAGTGGTAAGAATTGTAATCGTGATAATGCCCTGTGATTGAACACTATCAATAACGATATTAAATAAACGAGACTTTTGATGTTGCACACGGTTTATTATGATGATTATACCTTCGGTACGAAGATATTTTATGAAATGATACAATTTTCGTTGAACTACAGATTCTTTTCTGCGTACTCTATGGACAAAAGTTAGTAGCACTCTCGTGATATCACACATTTTCTAGATGTATGCTACCGGCACTGTGTGTGTTCATACGCACAAGCAGCTTATATATTACCTATTGTATCTTGTACCCATTGTCACCAGTGTCAAAACCAACTAATAGAAAGACTCCTGGGAATACGATGTTGTGAAGGCTGGCTTTATATTGGGTATAGGGAGCCAGCGTCATTAGATCTTTTCAATAGTATGGAGTTTATGAAAAAAGTTTAATGCGTATTACATTGACATTATTTCTGAAAACGCGTGATTTTCCATGGATGAAGTACTAAAAGGATACTTTACTTATAGCACTTTAAAGAAAATTACACTTCATCCATGATTTTTTGATATTTTAGAGGGGTCCAAAATAGTATCATTACAATACCCCCATTTACTTATATCTTAAAGAATTTGATGAATTTTGGTATAAGCAAAATCTGTACTGTGCAAGAGCTATGTCATAATTTCTTTTATATTATTCTTAAAATTAAACATTTATACATTTGTATAGTGTAGGTTTACATAAATTGTATATGTGTGTAGACATTGATTTAAACTTACTTGTATAACAATGCTATAATTTCTATTATTCAGTCTTCTTGATGAATAAACGGAAAGAAAGAATTTTCTGTCTAATTATTTATTTAGTGTTTCTTTTTATTCGCCTTCTTTGTTTATTACACTGAAAAATTGTTGCACTGTTTGTTGCATTATTCGTAAATGGTGATAGCATAATTTTTTTTAGCAACATTATAAATTGCTTTGGTTGAATAATTAACTTTGTATTTGAGTTTAGGTAAAATTAGGTTAAGTTTAAATTTAATAATTCCAAATATAATTCAATTGGTAATGAAAAATATTGAAAATTAGTATAAATTAATAGCTGTAATACCTTAAATTCAAATTAAATTTTGAAATGCTTGATTAAAAATAAAAATATTGAAATTCTTCTTATAAACTGTTTAATTTAATCATCGATAAACCAATTATTTCTATTAAAACTCAAATATTTATGTGGGTTGTGTTAACTATCCTATAAATCACTGTTTATTCTATTCACTACGGTAAACCTTTTGTACAACATAAGTTTACTAACTAAACTGTTCTTAATAGAAAATTATTCAACATGTTCTTAATTACTAGTACCTTAAATTTACTTAAATATGAGGTCACGTCTTTCACAAATTTTTATTGATTTAATTGATTTTTATTTATTAATGTGACCTCAATTATTTATTATCATAGAACAACTGTTAATGACTTGCGATTGAGCAACTTAATTACCTTTCCCATTAGTGAAAAAAATCCTTTCTAATAACCAACATTTCTTACATGTTGCCTTGTCACTTTAGGCACTTAAAGAAATATAAAGTTGCAATTAAAATTCAATTAGCCAAATTGGGTAGAACACCCTAATTAGCTCTGATACGCACTTTGTTAACGCATTCATATTGGCTGTTATATTACGCAATCACAGAATACACTTTTAAAACTCTTCATAATCTCCTCAATATTTGTCAATTTCAATCCAGATTTACCTTTAAATATTTATCACATACATTAGTGGAAAATATAGGCGTGGCCTCATTTGTTACAGACATCCCTCATAGGCTGCGCTATGATAGCTCTATGCTTGTCAACCCTTCTCTATAAAGAAGGTGTTGTTTTACAAAGGAACATTAAGGTAGATCACCAGGGACCTTTATTTGATCCTCACTCAAATATGCCAAAGCCCAAGCACCAGTGTAACTATCAATAAAATAAAATATTCAATTATACACATTTATTGGGAGATGAAGGATATGCTAGATGTAAATGCATAGTAACTGAATAGAAGTTGACATTGGCCTAGAGGCCGTTTAATTATCATGACCCAAAAGTGAATATGATAGGATTGATAGCGGACAATGTGCCATAGCTACAAAATACAACGGGTAGCGAATATAGGTACTTATGTACAAGAGATTAAATAAAAGTTTCAGAGTATTTAACGTATAAACAAATCTAAAGATCATTCACAATAATATAACTGAACCAATTCATATAAGAGCCAAAGTTAAAATACAGCGAACAATTATCAAATGGAAAATTAAAGTTGGATACACCCAGTCAACCAAACAACATAGCTGAACCATTCAAAGGAAATCTTTACTTATAAGATATTAAAATTTTTGGGATACT
The DNA here is from genome assembly GCA_902151455.1 of Timema bartmani. NCBI lineage: Eukaryota > Metazoa > Arthropoda > Insecta > Phasmatodea > Timematidae > Timema > Timema bartmani. The sequence continues at coordinate 38,753 of CABFWB010003207.1, read as the reverse complement.
CATGGTCATCACACCTCTTATAACTTATACAAATCATCTAGAGGGGTTATGCGCATAACCATACACCTGGCTATCACTAGCTACAAGCTAAGCTATCACCCTCGGCCAACAACCCGTGAGGCGGGGCAACCTACACTTTAAATGGCCTTAATATTGTTTTTACTAATTAGCAGAATTCATAATACTGGATGAAAAAATCTTTCTAATTTCTACTTGCGTAATAATTCAAAGCAAAGTCTGTTCAGCGTAGGAATTGTTTTCTGAAAGGCCTTTTTCCCTACTAGAAATCTATTATATAGTAGGATATTATGTAGGAAAAAAGACCTTTCAGAGAGTAATTCCTACCGTGAATGGAGTATATGATAACTAAGCATATAAGTTTCATCAAGACGGTCTACCTCTGTAAGATTGGATGCCAACCTTAATATATTTCAATATAGCCTACACAATTTGACTTGACAATATTACCGTTGAATCTAAATTTAAAGTCTAATGTCCAAAACAAATCTAATTGCCTAGGAAAATTAAATAAGTACAAATATTAAAAATTAAATATGCCAAAGCATTATCTCAATCGATCCCTACATAATTAAGATTCAATGAGTTAGTTCCCACATTACGAATAAAATTAAATTATATAAAATACAGTTTCAATATAATGTATCCTTACATTTTGTGTGTCACTATATGCTATATGCATCAAAGAGTGCTTGTTGCTTGCCGGATACATGCTTATATTCAGATTTGCACAGCGGGGAAAATGTGGGAGGGAGGATACACAAGTTCAATGTCACCATCAGCAAGTAAGCGTCAGTTTCCCTCATTGGCGCCTGCGCACTGCGTCAAGAGGGCAATAATACGGGGGGTAGGGAACACCACATGATCACTTAAGCGTGCTCCTTCATCAATTCTGGCGCATGCGTCGTGTCCGCCTCTTGGGAAAACAGAGCTAAACTACGTAACACTGCGAGGTATCAGTTTAGTTGTTGATGAACGGAGTGCAGAAGGGTCCGGAGGATCCATGTGCGGCGCTGGTTTCCAGGTCAAACAGAGTAAGTGTGAATGCACCCTTCGGTGGTGGAGGCAATTGTGGCGACGGTACACTTGATAATACCTATTATCTGATCCTTGGTGGTTCCCAGACTCACCAGTATAAACATAAAATTATTAATAATGACTTGCACGTAGCTAAGTCCATGCCTTAATACATCTTAACTACTCAACGCTTCTATACCCTGATTTTGGTTGGAAGAACAGTAGAGAAAATAAAAAAATATTTCTTTGTGGCCAACAATGATAATATTTTCTAATAGTATTTGTGTTATTTGATAGGTATTAATGATATCTATCAAAAGTAACATCTGCAGATGACATGACTTTATGTATGAATATATTATAATTGTTTTAGTAACTTTAGTTACTAACTTCTACTGTTCTTCCTACCAAAATCATACTATAGATGCCCTCGGGCCATCTTTAAACTCAAAACTCATAATGACGACGCTTGAACAAAGTACCTCTTAAAACTGTTAACTCTCATCTGAAAATACATAAAACCAAGACACAACTGGCCTCTCATGTTTCTACTTACCTTAACTTGCTGTTATAATGCACTTAAGTCCATATATAGGTTAACTTCTTAAATACTTTAGAACTTATAAGCTCACTCTGTGATCCCATTAATGTCTTAGCCAATACCTTACCTCTGATTGAATTGTAGTCTTAGGTTCGATCTCTAATTGGATCGTTGTTTTTGGTTTGATCTCTGATTGGATCGTAGTCTCTGGTTTGATCTTGGATTGAATCGTGGTCTTTGGTTCGATCTCTGACTGGATTGTTTTCTGTGGTTCGATCTCTTACTGAATCGTAGTATCAGGTTCGATCTCAGATTGGATCGTGGTCTTTGGTTCACTTTCTGACTGGATCGTTGTTTTTGGTTCGATCTCGGATTGGATCACAGTCTTTTGTTTGATCTCCGATTGCATTGTAGTCTTTGGTTCGAGCTTGGATTGAATCGTAGTCTTTGGTTCGATCTCGGATTGGATTGTACTATCTGTTTTGATCCTGGATTGGATCGTAGTATTGAAATTACTATTATCTGCTACAATGTTAGCACCTAGCTCATTGAATTTATCGAGTTTTGCATTTATTTTCTGATGACTTGAATCTATTTTATTATTAATTTTTTCAAGTCTTGCATTTAATTTCTGATTACGTGCACCTATTTTATTATTAATTATTTCAATTCTTGCATCTAATTTCTGATTACTTTACTATTCACTGCCATTTGCTGTAATATCACTTTCATAAACTGATTTAAATCTCCTATGGGTTCCATTTTAGTTTGTTCCTTTTTTATGGTTCATGTTACTATTATCATTTAGTTTTGAATCCGCCATCCTCCCTTCCAAAATTTACTAATATTAACAGGATTTCTACAGTATTAAACAGAATTTTTTATATGTTGTGAATTAAAATAACAATAAAAAGAATATGTTAAGGCTTATCCGACTTGATTGATTCTCCACCTGTGTGAAATGTCTGCCTGTTTCACCTCGGTAGGATGTTCTCCGTTGGTGTGAAATGTCTGCCCGTTTCACCTCGGTAGGATGTTCTCCGTTGGTGTGCTGTGTGTTAAACGTCTGCCTGTTTCACCTGGGCAGGATGTTCTCCGTTGGTGTGCCGTGTGTTAAACGTCTGCCTGTTTCACCCCGGTGCGATGTTCTTCGTCGGTGTGCCATGTGTGAAACGTCTGCCTGTTTCACCCCGGTAGGATGTTTGTCGGGGTGCCATGTCTCTTTGTCGGTGGAGTGCCTTTCTAGCCTCGCGGCTGGGCGCCAATTTATAATGATACAGGTTGTTATTGTGAGATATTTAATATTTATAGCCCTGTGATAGAGCAATAATTAAAATTATTACCATATAAATAGCTGATATTTGCCTTGTGATCGAGCACTAATTAAAGCGGTATGGATTGTAATCGTTATAATGCCCTGTGATTGAACACTATCAATAACAATATTAAGTAAACAAGACATTTGATGTTGCACACGATTTATTAGGGTGATTTAATCTTCTACACTGAAAATATAATATTTACTGATGCAGTTTGAATGAACTAGATATTATTTTTCTGTGTACTCTATGGATTTAAGTTAGTGGCACTCTCGTGATATCACACATTCTTTAGATTTATGCTACCAGCACTGTGTGTGTTCATAAGCACAAGTGGCTTATATATTACCTACCCCTTGCTTCTTGCACCCCTTGTCACAGTGTCAAAACCAACTAATAGAAATACTCCTGACAATAGGTGTTGTGAAGGCTAGCTTCCTAATGGGTAGAGGGAGTTAGTCACTTTCTTCTTTGGTAAACACTACGAAGTTGATCTTTGAAAGAAAAAATATATTTTAATGATGCAAGATTTTGACATTACTGCTAAAAGTGCGTGATTTTCCATGGATGAAGTATTAAAAGGCTATTTTACTCAAAACACTTTACACATTACACTTCATCCATGACTTTTTGAATATTTTAGAGGGTCCCAAAACAACATTAAAAAAGGCAGACATTACCTCTTTGTCCAATGGCAGCAATACCTTCTTCCAAATATATTACAATTACCTAATAAAGCGAAAAGGTTTTCCTTGTATAGAAAGAGTAAAAAAGGAATGCTACAAATAGGTGCTCTTAATAAAAGCTTGCATTCAAAATGTGTATGTACAGACAATATTTTAACCAGCTAGTTCAGGCAAGTTGACATTTTCATTCCTTTTAAGACAACATTCATGATTTTAAAAACATAAGTTAAAGTTTTAATCAATAGATTGGGGGGAATATTTTTTGTTGGCAACATTAAATACACCCAAAACCAACATGAACACAATGGTCATATTTGTTTTAGCAGCAGCAGCAACAGCTATAAGATGACAGTTGCATCATTATTTCAGCACAAGTTTTTCTACTGAATTAAGTATGAAAGCATCATCTAGGCCACTCGCAAACCCTTTTCTCCTGAGAAATTTTTACGCGACCCTGGGTGTATAGGCACATAAAATAGTTATACAAATCAAACATTTACCGATAATGAATAGTAAAATTTATTTTAAAACAATTCTTGTGTGTGTGTATGTATATAATTTTACTATTTATTAAAGACAAAATCAAATTTTCATATTAATGAGATGGATGTGCTTGTTTGTTTTTACATTAAGAATTAAATCTTGGCTTAATATTTGATACTGCAGGATCAGATCCAAGGCTGCAGTGAAGTCGCACGATGTAAAATGGGCGAGCGCTGCCGGAAACATCTCGGATACATTACGAGTTTGATTTTGAATTAATTTTAGGTCATTGCACATTCATAAACCTTATACCAATGCAAATTTTTTTGCAGCCTTCACATTAAATTTCGCGACCCCATATAAGGTCACGACCCAAGGTTTAAGAAGACCTGCAGGGCTATTATGACCATTCTACGCAAAATTAGTTGCTACTGCTAGTTATACCCTATGCTTTATTCTTCATATATTTGTGTTGATACTGGAACAAGTGAAGATCTCAGAAAATATTATTATTATTGTTTATAGGCCCATCGACACAATGAGGTCATTAGGGCCTTGACATTTAATAGTATAGTAAAATCCCCATAGGGGAAGGAAATGATGGGTAGTACACCCATTTTTTTAAAGTGATACACCTGCTAATAAAAAACCACAAGTGTATGCACTAAATTAGAGATACAGAGTAAACATTTTAAAATATAATAAGTTTGTTAAAATGACAAAACAAACATATTAAAATATAAAATGATAAAGAGACAAAACAACATATTAAAGCATACTAAAAATGTTAAAAATAATCTCAATATATCCAGGTGCTTAATGAATCGATTTTTAAAATTTGCTTATCTATCATCTGCACGAGGGGATTCCAGGAGTAGAGGGTGGACAATACCAACAGAGCACTCATGGAATTCGTGCAGATGAGAACTGAACGGTGACACGATAAACAAAACATAAAGATTTAAAAATGGCGTATAATTCAGCCGTAAAACACTGGATTCACCAGGTAAGCTAAATTTAAAATGATTTCCCTCTACAACAAAGGCGCATCCCACAGAGGCCCCACACTTTGACTCAGGAAATAAAACTAGTTATTTAAAGTTGATGAAAGGGTTCAAAAACAGAAAAAAAAAAGTGTTTACACCAAATATTTTGGACAATTTAATGTCAAAACAATGGGCATTTATATCCAGTCGGCCTACTAAGTTAACAATAAAGTGAACAAGAGGGTGGTTTGGATGGTTAAAAATAATAAAATGCATATTTTATTTAAAGGGAATTCTTGAGACTTTAGTTAAATGACTAAGAATATAAGGATGTTATATTTCTATATGCGTTGTTTGCAATTTATTCACTTCAGGATAACTAGGTCTAACTACTAATTATCGGTTTCAGATAAATTTAGTACACCTTTTATCATTAAAAAAACCTAGCCCTAAACAAAATCGCATGTAAACATTGAGCTAGGGCCTACTTTGGTTATTTTCAGTCTTGGTTGCAATATTTCATAGGCCTACACGTCCACATGTTTTACACTAATAGGGTATAGATAATAAAGGTTGAGTTATAGAATAAAAGTATTCGGATTTGTGTAGAGGGAGAGTGGGAAAACCTTAAGAAAAATAAATCCACTCATCACACCCAGATATGATTCAAATCCCAACCACGCCACCATTGAAAAATTAGATTAAAGAGTCTAATGTTTTGGTTAATATTGCTTCAGGAGGTAGATCAACATACTACTAACATTTCAAATATCTTGAAGCATAACTAACCTCCACCTACTATAAAACCTACAAACAATTAATCTTTATATTGGAATATCCTAATTATCCTTATGTTCATGGTGAATAATAATGCATTTTGAAGGTGTTATGTTTCAAAGAAAATATTCTTTTAATATTCAGTGTAAGCGTACTATTCCCACTCTTGGCCTACATTATGATATAGGCATACTTAAAGTTAGATTATGTAAAATAAACAAAAAAGTTTTGAGATGGCAAGTTTAAATCAGGTTGCATAAAACACCTAATAAATTACAAAACCTAGCATACCTTGTAACGCAAACCAAAGGACAAGTAAAATGTCTGCTCAATTTAGCGTCACTCTACTAGGAAAATATTTGAGCTCGCCAGGACTTTGTTTTCACAAAGTGGTCGGCCATAATAACTTTTGATGCAAAGTCTAGTGTCTCTCTGGTAACGGTCGCAAATTCGTTTTGCGTCATGGTCATAATAGCCCTGCTGGTCTAAGCATGAAGGGTTCAAAGGTGATATATTAATACTCTAGGTGGAAATTAATTTAAAAAAACCATAAACTAGTTTAAAGTTGTTGGATTTTTTTTATTTTGTAAATTTAAATTAAAAAAAAACAATTTATTTAGCACACAAGCTGCATTTATAATCTCCAAAATCTAAGCTCTCATTCCATAAATAAAACAGTAAAACTATTACTGTATGCATTCTAAATGTTTCCAAACACAACTTTCAATTTTACAACAATAATGATGTAGTGTTTAATGTTTGTTATTTACATCATATTGGGTGATGGCCAAGATATGTATTATCATGAGTAGAAAAGTCTCTTGTGCTGACTACCCTAACTTAAGCGTTTTGAAACAAAACTGGTGAATTAACTACTCTTTTAAAATATTACCTATTAACAATTTGAACATATATAAAGGTTTATTGCAATGAGGATACCCCTAGAATGGCACAAAGTTTGACATAAAAAAATATTAAATTATCCATTACTTTGATCAACCACATCACTTTAAGATACAACATTGTGTAAAAAATAAGATAAGCCAGCATTTAAGCAAAAAATAATAATAAGGTTTTACAGTAGAGTCCACTTTTGGTGAAAATCACTGAAGCTATCAATTTAAATTATTGGGGGCATTTTAAGTATTACATAAGCACATTTTTGGCCATTTTGGACCCCTTCTGCCCCATTGTAAGGAGGGGGAAAAAAAACCCCCGCAATCGCCCGACACCCCCTCTTCTTACATATATATAAAATATATCTTAATTTAAATTTTATTGTATTAAACAGGTAAAATTTAAATGTTGAATAAATTTAATTCACACTTTATATTTTTTGGGCAACGTGTTTTACTACTAGTTCAGGTTATACGATTCATGCAAGATTTAAATTATATATATAAAAAAAGTTAATTAGGCTACTATAGCCGATGACCAAGGTCCTTGAATTGGCGTCTCTTAGATTTTAATTATGTGTCCATTTGGGTTGACTGGGTCACTGCACCATTCTTGTTCATCTCTCTCTGGCTTACATAAGTATTGTTCTACCTCACTCCACATTTCACCCTGTCAGCAAAAATAAGCAAAGTTACCCTTTCTCCCCAAGGTGCTTATGTGTAGTAATTGAACAAATGAAATATTTTCAAAAATCAAAAATTTTAATTGCCCTATTTTTCTTCTCAAAAGATTTGTTTGTTAATTAATAAATACCATATTGCTCTCGTGAAAATTTGTTAAATTTAACCAGAGCATTGATAATTTTTTTTGCATTAAGAGCAAGCTTGTGCAAATTGATAATTTTCAAATCGAATTCAAATCTTTGTTGACTCACAACAAATCTGAATAAAATCTCATGCCTAAAACATCTTTTTTGAGTCAAATCTGAATTGAATCTCATGCTAAATTTATTTTATAAAATCAAATCTTTGTTGAATCACATGCCTAAAAGAAAATGGATCAAATATTTTATTTTAAAAATAGGTTCAGATCTGAAGTGAATAATTTACTTTGAAGATTACTATGATAATCTTCCAAATTAAATCTGTTAAGTTTCTTCATCCAATCCAATAATAAAATATTCTGAAAAATATTGAATAACATTGTAAACAGATTTAATTTAAATTTTATTGTATTAAACAGGTAAAATTTAAATGTTGAATAAATTTAATTCACACTTTATATTTTTTGGGCAACGTGTTTTACTACTAGTTCAGGTTATACGATTCATGCAAGATTTAAATTATATATATAAAAAAAGTTAATTAGGCTACTATAGCCGATGACCAAGGTCCTTGAATTGGCGTCTCTTAGATTTTAATTATGTGTCCATTTGGGTTGACTGGGTCACTGCACCATTCTTGTTCATCTCTCTCTGGCTTACATAAGTATTGTTCTACCTCACTCCACATTTCACCCTGTCAGCAAAAATAAGCAAAGTTACCCTTTCTCCCCAAGGTGCTTATGTGTAGTAATTGAACAAATGAAATATTTTCAAAAATCAAAAATTTTAATTGCCCTATTTTTCTTCTCAAAAGATTTGTTTGTTAATTAATAAATACCATATTGCTCTCGTGAAAATTTGTTAAATTTAACCAGAGCATTGATAATTTTTTTTGCATTAAGAGCAAGCTTGTGCAAATTGATAATTTTCAAATCGAATTCAAATCTTTGTTGACTCACAACAAATCTGAATAAAATCTCATGCCTAAAACATCTTTTTTGAGTCAAATCTGAATTGAATCTCATGCTAAATTTATTTTATAAAATCAAATCTTTGTTGAATCACATGCCTAAAAGAAAATGGATCAAATATTTTATTTTAAAAATAGGTTCAGATCTGAAGTGAATAATTTACTTTGAAGATTACTATGATAATCTTCCAAATTAAATCTGTTAAGTTTCTTCATCCAATCCAATAATAAAATATTCTGAAAAATATTGAATAACATTGTAAACAGATTTTAGGTTTATTAAAAAAAAAAGAAGTAATCAATAGCACTAATCTCAAAAGGTGAGAAACCAAATAAAGACCACACCACTTTTTTAATCATATTGCAAAGGTTGATTAATATTTGCTGAAATGTTGGCCTAGCTACTTTATTAAGATACAACATATCTTTGATTCCAATATTTTCTGTTTGATAATTTTATTAAAATTGAGCTTAGTTGTAAACTAGAATTACATATTTTGTTGAGCACACTTAAGGCCCTTTGCCCATGGAGCTACTCAACTGTGATTGGGTTGTTTAGTGATTTAAGTCACAAAATGGTCAGTAATTTGTTGTTACCTATGGTTCTCACATGGTGCTACGTAGAAGTAATGGAATTTCAAATCAGTTTTGTACTATCTAGCTTGCAAGCGTTCAGTGTTCTAGAAGAATTAATATTTATTGATATAACATTTAATGACTTGAGTGCTGAGGAGGATTTGGTTTTCTATTATCATTACAAATACAAGAAATGTAACCAAAGAAGATTTTGGATTAATCCATAGGTTGAAAAAAATATGAACTGAAGACTATTCGTCGAGGCATAGAAACTGCAACAAATTGATGCAAAATTTATACCATGTAGAGAATGTTGGAAGTTACCTTGAATAATACATTAAATGTTAATTCATGATCGAGTTTGTAATTGGGGTAGCCCAGTAATTAGCATGATGCATTTATGTTGACTCACAGTGGACGCATCATTAACTGATTAGCAAACAGTAGTCAGCAAACAGCCATAGAAATACATTAGTGGTGACACGAACACTACTGACTGGTAATTTAGGTTTTACCTACGTCACTTTTGAGTCGCTTCGTCGCCAAAAGGTCCTACATAACAGAATAACAAATTTTATTAAATTTGGAAGATGTTTTTAATAGTTACAAATTTAGAAGATGAGGCATTACGTTTTTAAATAAATATTTCTGTGATTGAATGTTGGTAGAAAAGTTGGAGTTGAGAAGGAAGGAAGATAGATTAAACGTTTGCATGAAATCACACCCATCATAGGGGAATTTCCTCCTTGCAATATAATTTTTTAGGATTTCTAATTCTAAATAAATGTGTAAAGGGTCCTGTGTGAATATTAATGTTTACAATATACACAAACATATTTACAGAGAAAAGAAAAGTTTACACAAATTAATCAAGCAAATTTAAACACATTTCACCAGGAAATATGGTCGTGGGTGAAAACAGAACTACAAATTATTGTGTGTTCTTTTTTTATACAGCTAATATCATGGTTTTAGAAAGAAAAAAATGTATGAAGCTTATGGTTTGTGCAGCAAATAAGAATTATTTGGCTTGTTAATTAAAAATTGATATATATATGACTAAAATGAAAAGCCAAATTTTGTTGATCTCAATGAAATACAAAAAGTTGCCATTGCCTTGTTGGTTTAATGCTATTCATCAGTTAGGTTAAAAATTCATAACATTTAATGAATCACCAAACCTTAAATAGTGTGTTCACAAACTTTGATTGGCATAATTTAAAAACTCATCTTAAAACATATTTGGCATTTAATTTTTTTAAAAATATTCACTTATGCCAATAAGCCAACCCACAGAAATTGCAAAATCATACTTGAACCCATTAAGAGCAAATTTTCTTTTTTTTTCGAGTATTAAAATAATAAATCAAAATCAGGTATGTATTTTGTGAGCTTGCAAGTTTAGTTATAGAGTGATTTATTTAGTAATGAAATTAATTATTTTCAAATCACAGCTAAACTAATATGGATAAATATCTTCCAAAACAAGCCCTTTTAACTTGGCCATCACAATTAGAACCAACTTAATAAGAATGTACAGTCAAGTTAAAAAAAAAATTAGTGAAAGATCACCCTTCCACAAGTCTCCCAAAGACTAAACAATAACATACTTATATAAAACACTTCTGTTGCATCACATTAAGAACACATTTTTCAGATTAATATTCCAAGTATACCTTATGTCACTCCTGCTACTAATCGCTGTAATAAGGTGCCAGAAGTTAATTAACTAGGCAGGTGAAATTTGCCTACATACTCAGTCCAATAAGGGAATTAAGCCAACATCGGGGTATTATTAAGACAACGAAAGGTTTTTTAAAGTTCAAATTTAACAATTTACAGGGAAAAACAAATTAAGTGTGAAGCCATATTTTCATTTTTAGTTAGTACTTTGTAGGTCTTGCCTTTTTTGTTTTTTTGTTTTTGGAGCTCATTCCAAATTAATTTTATTTTAAATAATATATATATAGGCTAGGAAATTAACATGATGTTTTGGTTGGTATCTCCTCAGTCGTCCAGGCTCTGAGATAGTAAGAAGTTGGCAGCCATATTCTCGTTCTTTTCACACGCAAAATAGGCTTGGATTACGAGATGTTCTGGGAAACCTAACGCTTTTAGCTGAAACAAAACAAGATAAACACTCTTCAACTTGAATATTTCAATCAGCACATTTTAAATGGTTAGTGTTCCTCAAAATATTATGTTATGCTCTGACAAACCTTTGCAAATCCAAGATTTTAAAGTTCTAAATTCTAATCATATTCAAATCTTTGCTTGCTAACTCATTCCGAATTGAATTTCATGTGTTGGATTAAAAAAATAAATCAGATGTGAATTAAACAAGTCACAAGACCTACCCAAAATGTTATGGTAGAACTATTGATTATATTTTGTGTAGGGTTATTTAGTTAGAAAAAGTTTAACTTTTTAGATTAAAATTTTGAATTAAATTAAGGTTAAATCTGAATCTTAAATTTCATATTTGATTTGAATTTTCAAAATATTATGATTCTAGATTGAGAGCAATCGCATGGATAGTGCAGATATAAAATGAGTTTGGAAAGCGATGAAGGAGGCTGGAGTAAAAAGAAGAATTGTAATGAAAGTGAAGAGAATGTATGAGGAGGATAGAAGGAGTTGTGTGAAGAAGAAGAAGAAGAAGTTGTGGGCATGGTGGTTCCAAATTAAAAATGGAGTGAAGCAGGGAGTGGTTTCCCACCACTTTTATTTTGTAATAGTAATAGAAATTATTATGAATAAAGTGACAAAGAAACGCAGGGAGGAAAGAATGAAAACCACGATGTTTGCTGATGACTGGGTGGTATGAGGGCGAAGGAAGAGGATGTGAAAGAATGTGAAATTAAACTAAGCATGGTGAAGTGTGTAGTGATGGTAGTGACAAGGAAGAGTATAAGTCCTAGTAAAGCTATTCAGTTGGAAAGAGTAGAGCTGAGAAAAGTACAGAGTGTAGCTAATGAGAGGACAGCAGAAAGCGTTGTTCTATAGGTGTGTAAGAGATCTGCTATGAAGACCATAAATGTAACATATTAGCTATAAATATTTAAGTTGGGGAAGTTCTGCGATTGTCAAAGTCAAGTTGCATTTCGTTCTTATAACAAGTGTAGGGATTACAACACCTTGGGCACAGAATGGGTGCTACTATCCCCACAAACAACATTGATAATATGTAATGGACCATTAGCGGTGCTTTCTTTGAGTCATAATTAAAATCATAGGCAAACTTTTAATTTTAGTAACAAAATTTTAACAAATTCGTCTACATACACCCAGTGATGGCTCAAATCCACTATTATAAAAGTATTACATGAATGGTCTGGGCTCTGGTTGTTAAATTTCTTCTATAATATGTTGTGTTTGGACCACCAATAAGCAGTATTAGAGCTCTAAGGCCCATTTAAATTGAAAATTTTATTATTATTAATAATAATATTTTTTTAGCACAGTATCTTACTACCCATTTAAGTAATACACTTATGTACAAATTACACTACTGGGTTAGGGATGAGGAAGGCTCGATTTAGAGGAAGTGTACCTAGGAAAAACTACCCTCAGTATACCCAAACGGGATTGAACCACAATCTCCGTGCGCTATAAAGTCAAATCTATTGTGAGAGTAACACCTTATACCAGGTAGCCACATAAGTGGGTAATAATAATAATAATAATAATAATAATAATAATAATAATAATAATAATAATAATAATAATAATAATAATAATAGATCTCCATTACTCTTTAAGGATTCGAGGGTTTGAGAATTTGAAGGTTCCATCCCAGGTTTAAATGTCTCTGTAGCTTTAATACGACATGTTATCAGCTCTTTGAAACCCATTAGAGTGCATCACCTACCCTCTCAATGGCCTCCTTGTCTTGTGGTGTAACCTGGATGACCCCTGGAGCAAACATGCCTGCCGCAGAGCCGGCATCTGATCCTGGGTTTCCCGCCCCTACAGCGGCTGGACTTGCTGGGGTCCCAGATGCTGTCGAGCCCCCTAAAAGGCAGACAATGTAACACTNTTTATACACTTGATATACTTGTGTTGTAAGCATCTGAGAGCTCCTGAAGAAATAGTTACAGCTCGAAGGATACCCTGAATAAAAAAATAGCTCAATGATGTCCTCAAGATTTCCTAGAGATTACTAGCGGTGTGGTCTACCTAAACAGTTCCCAAATTGTGATACGCACAATCATTCCCGGTGGTGCGCCATGAGAAGCCAAACAAAACAAGCAAATAAAGTCGGTTGGAAATGTGGCAACACTGATACAAGCTCAGACAGCCGATGCAGCCGCACAGTCTATGTTATATCCTTGGGCACCATTAAAAATGTAACGAAACAGTTAATTTTCAGCATTATTTTGGTGGTACACCATTCAAAAAGTTTGAGAACCGCTTGTCTTCATGAACCCCTACCACTAATTTAAGAGTACAAGCAGCTTGCTACATTTGCTTACCAGTTTATAGATGATACATTCTTCTTTTTGCTGTGTCTATGATAAAGATAGGCTGCTCAAATCCTTTACCGTTCAAGAGACTCAACATTAAAATATAGTGCAATAAAAAAAAAAAGTGTGAATCCAAGTTAGAGACTGACTGGAAATTACAATTATGGTTTTATAAGCTAAAAAATAAATGATTAAAATAGAAAAAAAAGTTTAAAATTTCAAGAAAATAATTTATATCCCAAAAAGTTATGGCAAATAAGGAAACATCCAATATTCCACGTATCCAAATCTTAGTCAAATAGTTTGATTTGTGCACTTAGCTAATTTCCTAAACAAAACCACTTATTTTATTTTGAAGGATACAAGGATATAGTTTGAAAAACTATTTATGCTTTGGATTCGACTTGGCCTATCTCTAGTATAATGCACACTTTGTTTACTCTGAAAGATTACAATCTTACCTTTACTGATTATACTATGGCCCTGTCTTATAAGCTAAACCATAGAGGAACAAGAAAGGTTAGGTTGCTGGTAAACAAAGGGTACACCTAGATTTAGTGAAATGTTCACACCCTTTCTCTTAATAATTCATGGTCTTAAGACATTCCACCGCTGTGACCAGTCGCCAATCATTTTCCGTCAACTCTTATTTTGTTTTTAAATCATTTTATTCAGAGTATGTTAATGTTATCAAAATACATGTTTCTGTGTTCGATACACTTAGAGCTAAGTTACCACCAAATTAGATTTACTGATACAAGCCTCGCTCAAACTTCGAGAATACATGGACCATCAATTTAACTGAAACACCATAGGGTTAGAAACGGTCTTAGGAAATGTTCAACTGTGGAGCCTGAACAATATTAGCTAGGATTTACTCACTAAGTGTGGATGTGATGAGAAAATAAAATAAAACAGAATAGCCATTTAGTAATTAAATTTACTAACCAACTAAGAACAATGTTCAAAATAATTTCAAGTTTTTAATTTGTATTAGTGAATATAATTTGTTGTGTTTCCAGGTTCTTACGGGTTTTTCAAGTTTGGAATTTTTTTTTTATCTTGATAAATTAAAAAATTATTAGGCGGTTTGCTTGTCTCTTTTTCAAGTAATTGCTCACAGTAATAACAAGTTGACGATTTGAAATCCCCACCAGCTTTTTTGGTGATTAAAGAACAATATTTGGGTAGGGACGTTTCCACAATCCTTGTCTAAAACCAATATTTTTTTTTACTAACAATGGTCTACTAATTTGATAAATATTTAGTTTTCCTAAAATAAATGTAGAGCTATGAAATAACTCTGTAAAATCTCTTTTCAATCAGAGGTAAATTATATTATACATGAAAGAAGATACAGGAAAAAGATAAAAACAATTTAGATTTTATGAGGAAAAGAGATCAATTCTTTTCATGTATGAGAGTAAATCCGTTTTAAAAAAATCCCTTAGTGTAAATTACTCTGAAATAGGTTACTTTTCTGAAATAATTTGTGTCGAACGGTAAGAAACAGTGCCACAAATGATTAGGAGAAAAACAAAAAAAACCTATGTGAATTTGGAACTTTTCATTTCAATAAGAGACAATGGTTTGGAGTCGAAGTCACGTTACAAGTCCTAAATATGTCAAGCTTGGAAACATGTAGTTTGTATAATAATATTACCAGGTTTAACTAAAATGAACTGTCTTAATATTTCATGGATTTGAGTGTATAAGCCATTCTAATAAAAAAAATACAAAACTATTTGCAATATAGCAATTTCATATCCATAAATTATGTTGCATGATTTATATGGCAGCTTCTACTATTTTTAAATGGTTCATATTTTTTCAGAAGATATTGTACACCTTCTTTTACCCTTACCTTGACTGATCATGACTTCAAATTGTAAAATAAACCAGAGTGGAACAAAGCAAGGTAAGTTCAAGGTATATGGAATGTTTATATTTAATTATTTTAAATAGGGGTGTGCGAAGTCTACTTTTTGAAATTTCAAGCCAAATCAAATTTACAAAATGTTTTATCAAAACAGTATCTCAGCCTAAGCTGATAAGTTACTATCACATTATGCAATTGAATTACTACAGACTTTTGTCATGAAAACATTAATTTGTAATGTGCTAAACAGCACAGTGACAAAAAATCATCTTAAATGTGTATTTTTACAATCAATATGGTTTTTTGTTATGCCACATTTTTATTTGAAGCCGATCCTAAGCTAATTCAAAGTTTTCAAAGCTTCGCACCAGCCCTATTGTTAAATACTTGTCTACCATTCTATTATCTAGTGCAAAAGCAGGCAAGATGTTTCTAGTAGCAGACATGCAGAGTGAGACATACAAGCAGTTGGTTATTACCTCTCAGCTACAGTGCAACAGATGGAGGCAGACCCATCCCAATACTCTCATAAAATGGTCAAAGTCTGCCATTTCCTACAGTCAAGGTGTAGACAAACAGGATTATGTAGGATTAGATTTGAGGGACATATGAAAAGGTTATGATTGAAACATGGTAGATATACGAGCCCGAGTTCAATGAAGAGTTAGTTAGTTATCTGCCTCAGCACAAGTGAAACATTTCAACGGTAATAAATTTTAAATGTTCTTTTTACCAAGGAAAAGTAAAAAAAGAAAGAAGACAGTTTGAGTGTATTCAAATTAGAACAAACAAAGAACGATTCATGGTAAACTACCAGGGAAACTGCAAGTTTACAGAATACGCAAGCATTTTGGATTAATTATAGTTTCGAGGCAAAATGGAAACTTTCTTCATTCCTACAGGGTCTGTATACATCGAAAGGGTATTGATGAAACGGCCTTCTATGTGTTGAAAATGCATTTATAAAAACAAATAGATGCCTAATGACTTAGAAATAAATGAAACTAATGTGGAAACAACAAAAATGTATATAGAACGGAAGAAGATAAATCGGGAAGGATATTTGGGTTAGGTCTTGATGGGGGGTGGGGTGGGGG